>QANY01008329.1:137150-426113 GCA_003255025.1 Datisca glomerata
AAAATTGAAAGTTTCACAACTTAAATATTTGCATAATCTTGTATAGAGGTTCTACTCTCTATTTTATGCATTGTTATGTGTGAGAAAATTATCCTAGGGGATCTTTGCATCAAATGTACACTTTCAACCCATTAAAAGGGTTGATTTACATTTGGTTAATTTACCACCCCTCAAGACTTTATCATCATCCTCATTGATTAAGTTGATGACAAAGACAATCTCAATATCAAATTTGTAAAAAAAAATCATCAAAGCATAAAATTAAAATGTTAAGATTTAAATGAGGAGAAATGATAGGGAATGAACAATCCACTTATGTATATAAAAAAAATATAAAAGATATCAACTACATTCATATGAAGAAAAGAAATGAATAAAATATACTATGAACAAATGTACCAAACAAATAAGCTACCTTGAGGAGAAGAAATGGAAAGAAGATGAAGATAATAGAAGTATGAAACTTCTTCATCTCTCTAAAATCACCTCTCTTTCCAACCCCTCTCTTTCTCACTCAAAAAAATGACTTCCCCTTTTTTTTACTCTCCTCCAAGACCTCTCCTTAAATGAAGACCTCATTCCTATTTATAGGCAAAATTAGGGTTTGCTTTTTTTTTCTTTTAGTCTTTTTTTTTTAAGTTTTATTTTTTAGTCCTCTTTTTTCAATTTTTACTTTTTTAGTCTTCTTTTTTCAATTTTTACTTTTTAGTCTTCTTTTTTCAATTTTTACTTTTTAGTCTTTGGACCACTTTTCTTTTAGTATTGGATTAGCTTTCAAATTATACACATAGTCTTGGATTATTAAAAGAATCAAAATATAAAACATGTATATTTCATGTATTAGGCCGGATAAAATACGGTATCTACAGCTGCCCCCTTTGAGCATGCTTCTGATCTCAGAACGTGTACAAACGCATAGATAAGTATTTTGATTGGTACAATAATATATGAAATAGGGAATAGAAACCTCGGCTAAATAAGGCTCTATGAGATGGAGCGAAATGGACCTNCCGGATAAAATACGGTATCTACAATGTATAACGGTATTCATCTAATAACAAACATACATATGAAATAACATAGTTTCCATGAAAGAAAACAACTAAAGTGATATCTCTTTTCAACTACAATATTCTGTATAGAAACATGAAAAAGGCAAAAATAAGAAACTAGTCTACAACATAGCAAGTTCCATTTGGTTAAATAAATCTAATTCAATCTAATGTTATTGAGACACAAATTCTTATACGATTTCACATTCTAGAAGTAAATGACTACCAACTTTGTCAATGCCGAAAAGTCTTCCCTATTGATGACCAATAATCAAAAGGTTGACCTAAAAAAATAAGGAGACACTAAATTGGGTGAAAATCTAACTTCAAACTAATATTATGTTCTCAAGTAATTTATTCTAACTATAATAAAATATTAATCTTATTTCTCAAGAGCAACCCACAACATTAAGACATGAACATAATTCAACCCTTTTGTCAAAGCATAAGCAACGAAGTAAGGAAGCGTTACACAAAATGTCATTGTAAAGCATAAATCGTTCATACTGATAATCATAGGAGCGTACCAAATCATATCTAACTAATTGAAAAAAGAAGACTAAAAAGAATCCTAAATCGTGCATAGAAAAACAAAAAAAACAACAAATAAATACACTTTAGTATGCTGAATTTAGACTCTTAGGTAAATTCCCTCAATACTTTTCACTTAGGAGCTTAGCTAGCTGCTTTAGAAAGCCTTGGATGTCTNCACTAATTGGATTCAAAATTATACTTTGGATTGAAACAAAGGCATACTAGCCTTTTTCCGATGCAATAAAAATTTGGAGTCCATCAATAATCAATTATTGAGGAATCAACTAGTATACTCAAACTCTACTACTCCTGATGTAATATTCTTGGCAAATCATACAACATATTTCTCATTTTTCAGGTCTTATGCTCTAGGTGGTAATTCAAATTTGTACTTCCGAAAGTACAATGTCCTGTATAACTATTTTTCCTTCTATCTTTCAATCAAGATTAACAAAATTGGAAATCTTCTATGAGAATTAATCAAAGAAAGAACAAATAGACATTTTATTCATCCATGGATTAATAAAGAGCGAAAGAAGAAAGACAAGCCAATTCCACATACCAAATCCAATCGAGGCTAGACTCTAGAGAGAACGAAAATAGGAAATCTTCTATGAGAATTAATCAAAGAAAATCTTCAGGAGTAACAAAATAAGAGAATTAATCAAAGAAAGAACAAATAAACATCTTCTTCTTCTTTATGGATTAATAAAGAACAACAGAGGAAAGACAAGCCAATTCCACATGCCAAATTTAATCAAGGCTAGACTCAAGAGAGAAAAAATATGTCAATAAACCCCACAACGATAAACCCTAAAATGATAGAAATATATAACACCACCAATCAAAGGGATCATCAAGAAAACCCCTAATGGCACACAATATGACTCTACAAAAAGATTAACATAGACAAACACAATATACTGACCAAGAAAAGCATCACGCAAAGACCAGTTTAATAATCTATTACAAAAGCAAGCACAAAATCACTTAACACCCCAAGAAATCATTGTACAATCCAACTCAGCTAACAACTCAACAATGATGCCTAACATCTTGAAATACCATGTCAGTTTCAGCAGTTATCTTTCGGTCTACATATTATTCAGTTTAGAATAGTTGTTTCTGATTGAAACCTTCCACCATTAAGCATAAAAGGTCCAAAATCAAAAATCACTAAATTTCTCAAAATAAATTTTAAAATGACCAAGCAATTCATACATCATCTTTGGTTTCGTTTAAAAACACAAATCATGAATGCCCATATGATGAAACCATGGAAAACCAAGCTGAATTGAGCCCAGAAGCTGATGTTTTACAAAAATGAATGAGAATATGAAGGAACAAGAAGAAAGCACGTGCCAAAAGCAAGCTCAAAGCATAACAGACGTTAGTTGAAAATGCTTGGAAGGACCTATTTGCGACAAATCAGAAAGAGCAGGGTATAAATCAGTAAAAATAATTCTCAATGTAGTGTCCGTGCCAAAATCCTAAAGGCCAGGGGATGTAGTTCAATTTAGCCTAAAAATATCAACAAAGTTATTCTATATCAGGTTCACTAGTAAAATCACAACCAAAAAATCTATATCAGGTTCACAAGTAAAATTAGTGTTGGTTCAATATGGTTCTTTAACTTATCAAATAGAGAGAAAGAGCTTTCCTGGAATAAAAGAGAAAATGCCAAAAATTACAACCAAAACCTATAAAAACATGCAAAACGCAACCAAAAACTTAAATCAGAAACATGTAAATCGCAACTCAAATGCTAAATCAAAAACATTCAAATCCAAAAACTTCCAAAAAGTGGAAGAAAAATGATATAGGGCAGAGAGCACGATCATACCTGGGTATCGTTGAACTTGAGGGATTCACAAACTTATTGAACAAAAACCCTAAATCTTAAGAAAAGCTTGGAGAATAGAGCTTGATGGAAGTCACCGAGGGAAGTTGTTGTGTATGTGACCTTGAAGTCATCGAGGGAAGCTTGTAGAACGCGTGCCTCGATTTTGTTTGCCTAAGAGAAGAAGCCTGCAGCGATGGAGTCGCCTGAGAGAAGAACTCATGTTTTGTTTGAAGAAGGAGAGTGCTTATTTTGTTCAAAGAAGAAGAGAGACAAAATTGAAGGAGATTGTAAGTTAGGGTTGGCGGTTGAGCCAGTTGTAAAGAAAGGGGGAATTAAATAAATGGATGGAACTTAATGTCATTTTTTCTGTTTCCACTTCTCCTTACCTTTGTTTTTGTTTTCTTGAAATTTCTATGCCTTACTTTGTTCTTCTTCCTTCATGACTAGTTTAATCGCTTCTCAAGCACATAAGACACTAGTTTCATTTATTCATCTACAAAGGTAAGAAGCTAAACGTGGAGAAAAAGAAGTTTGGACTTCCAGAACAAAGGCAGAAGCAGTATTAAAACATAATGCAACATGACTATTATCACAACAATCATACTTCTCCTAAACCACTCTCTTTCAACCTTCTGTATTGCCCAATTGAAAGGGACTTAAAATCCTTAATGGGATGAAAACGTAGAACAACATCAAACTTAGCAATGGTCTATCCATGTTGTTCATTGTAATCTTGAATTGTTTGAATATGGATGTCATAATATCAGTGTCAAAAGAACAAACGATGCTCGGCATGACAATAATAATACAAACAAATTTTTATATTCAGCTCTTGAACAAAAGTATAACGTACAATTCACAATAATAACATGGATATATTCTTCAATTCAATGTTCTAAAATTAGTACTAATTTTAAGAATATCCATTTACATATATATGTCTGTAATCATTAAAAAATAAATATTATGTCAATCTCAGAGTCACAATAAGAGCTATGAAGAGAAGGTAAAAAAATTAACAAAACCCTAAATCAGGAAACATGCAAATTGCAACAAAAGGAAAATACAAATCACAACGAAAATCCTAAATCAGAAACATATAAATTGAAACCAAAACCTAAATAAAAAAACATGCAAGTCGCAACCAAAAATCCTAAATTAAAAACATTCAAATCCAGGAACTTCTCCAACAAGATGAAGAAAAATGATCTAGGGCAGAGAGCTCGATCATACCTGGGTATCGTTGAACTTGAAGGATTCTCAAACTTACCGAAACAAAACCCTAAATCGTGAGAAAAGCTTAGAGAAAAGAGCTCGATCGAAGTTGCCGAGGGAAGCTGTTGTGTATGCAACCTTGCAGCAGTTGTGTAGTCAAATCTTACAGCGGTGGTGAAGAGAGCTCGACTGAAGACATGATGAGAGGAAGAATGGATAATAAAGATGGATCTCGTGTTTTCGAGAGAAGAGAGAGAAGTTTTCGAAAAAGAGAGAGAATGAGGTGATTTGTTCGAAAAAGAGAGAGCAAATGGTGACCGGTTGTAAAGAAAATAGGGGGATTTTTAGCCAGCGACTAGGATTGTCCAGGTCGGATCCAACGGTCAGGATCAATCCCAACATCAATGCCAGAAATTTTGTTCTCGATATTGGAGAGGGATCTTTGTGTTATAGTTTATAAGGGCCCACCTAAAGAAATCTTGAATCCGTCACTCCAAAGCTCACTAGGTCTTAGTAATATAATGTGTAATAACAAAAATATCACTATTTATTTAGCTAGCCATTATCCAAATAGAAAAGGAAAAACTATGATGTACTCTCAATAACTAATATGCAGATTATAATTTATAAACCAATAAATTTTTAAAAATGTAATAACTAATAATGACATATAATTATGAACTTGTGTGGTGGATACAAAAAAACTAGATTGGTGTAAAAATTTTGAAACAAGAGAATGAGTCCGTTTAATTGTTTTTCTTTGAATTTCTTAAATGGATGGGACCATTAATAAGCAACTAATGGTCATGATTTATCAAAATAACATCTGGTATTCACGACAACGGTCGAGTATCTTGATCAAACGTTGGTACATGTCAGAACATAGTGAGTGGGAGTGGGTCTCGCCAAATCGGAAAGAAAAGAATTTGTTGATTCTAATTTGAGAAGTCTACGTTTCGAGAGCCCATTGGAAAACATCGGGCTTTGAAAGCGCACGGTAACGTTCTTATGAAAAAGAAGACCTACTTCTCCCTAGGTCCAATCAGAGCGAGCAGTAAGATCTGAATACTTCGAGAATACAAAAATAATGAAGGATCATAACACGTCTTGCGGTCCCCTCAGCACCTCACCATACCTTAATCATATTTCTGTTTGGGTCTGAACCCAACAGGCTTGGGAGTTGGGAGTAACCTAAGGCAATGCACGTGGAAGGCCATGAAAGCCACCACTCACTTACAAGTGTCTGGGGAATTATCTTAATAAATAAAAATAGTAATTTGTTTTTGTATTCCATCAATTAATAATTTATTTCAACGGTGACACGTAATTTTGTGTAATTATTCATTACATTACTCGAATTATCTCGTTCAATTTTAATAATTACATAACATTGGATTTAATGTGAGATGCCATATGTCATTTTTCAATTGATATCTTACTTTTGTTTTATTCAACTATCTTAAATTACAACAAAAAGATTTTTTAAACATATTGTCAAACATTGAAATACAAAAGCTATCATTTATAACCAAATAAAATTTGAAACATGAAAAGTAATAACAACTTGGATGGCACACCTATTATAGCTAATGAATTTGAATGAGGCTTATCAACCTTGAGCTACCACTCATCATCTACATCTTTGTGGTTGATGAAATGGTTTAGAAGTGAAACTGACTTAAGTCACAACCTCATCTTCAAGTGTTTAAAAGGTTGGATATTATATGATTCTTGTTGAGACATGCAATCATGATCTAATCCCTAAGAACTACATTGACTTTTACGCGATGAGGGATGCATTGAATGACCTGGAGAAAATGAAATTTGATAAGCCTCATTCACTTGTTTCATTGCTTGTACTACCATCCCACAAAGAGTATATATTTGAGGCCTTATCGAGAATGACTCAGCATTTAGCGTGAAGTTACTAATGTGGCTATGTTATCCCTCCAGTTACATGGATAAAAAAAATATATTGTAAAACTCATTAGTTGTATAGATTATTCAAAAAAAAATATTAATAAGTCGAAGAAGGCTAATTGTCCAGTTATATATTGGTGTATGATGCTCGAATATTAATGCATATATGAGTAGTTAGATTTGTCTCCATCTACTCCCCCAACAATAAGCTCTATGCATTCAGTCCATCTCTGAATGTATGTATTATGTTGCACGCACTAATCAAATTCACCCTCCCCCTCAAATCAATGTCATGCAACCACGGTTCGGTATCGCATGGTTTTGGCACATGTTGAATTAATATCAAATTATCATAAAATACGATCGACCGATATCATTCCACTATGTGACAAAAATGAAGGAATTGACAATTCATCATATTTCATGTTGTATGTAGTAGTACTCTGGAAATATAGCGATGGTATTGTTGTAAGGTTACCATATAAGTTAAAAATAGTTTGACATATTTCAAGAACTATAGATACGTAATATATATAAGCGTTACCTGGTCTTGAGTTTGTATGTCTAACATAAATCTAAATACCCTAACATGTGTAGAGCTTTCTTTTATATGTAAAAAATGCATCTCACTATCTACAAGAAGTATAAAATTCACACCTACATACGCATAAAAGATAATTTTAGAATTGCATAGTCGAAATGTTAACATACCATATATGCAATGTATGAGGTGGCAACATAAGTCTATCTTTCCCAACCTTATCATGTGAGGCTCATTGTAACCTCAATGGTGACAAATGAGGAAATATATCTCATGCCCATAATTGCAGGAATTCTAAGGGGCCAACAACTTGCTCTGCCCATCCCCTTACAACCATGCCCATGCACTATCCCAACTTTACTGATTAACAACATTAAATTAGTCTAATAAATGCAAGAATAATAATAAGTCAACTATAGGTTTGACTTGTTGTAGAAAAAGTACCTCCAATAAATTTCATGCATGAACTTAACGCTGGACATAGAGCTTGTCAGCATCATCACTAACAGAAAAAAATATGCAGTCAACCTTGAAATAATTAGACATGATCCCTCTAAGCCATTTTGGCATGATCGATAACTTAATAAATCCCCATATATTTATGGCAAATCCCGATGTGCAGTGTCCATGATAAGAATTAAGTTACATTAACAAAGGGTTCATTGCATGTTCTAGTTAGGTCATTACTAGGTTAAAGGCTTAAAGGGTCCAAGAAGCACTTAATGACTTGATTTAAGAATTTTGCACCGATTCTAATAAGGAGTATTCCAAGAAGGGGTCAAGGGAAGTCTACTTTCTTATTTTGGGTTACTTTCCTATTTATAAAGGAAAAGACTACTTTCCTAATTTGAGATATTTTTCTATTTATGAAGGAGAAGACTTGCCTGTATTTGGCTATTTTCCTATTTATGGAGAAAAATAATATTTTCCTAATTTGGACTAGTTCTCCATTTATGGAGAAGAATACTACTTTCCTATTTTAGGCTATTTTCCTATTTATGAAGGAAAATACTACTTTTCCATTGCACATACTTTCCTTGTTCCTAATTTTAGTTTACAATTATTGTCTATTTTTTGTCAGATTAGAAGCATAATGTTAGTTACCTTTTCTTACTAGTTTCTTTTTCTCATTTAATTTCCTATTTATTAGTTTCTTATTTGGTTAGTTTCCTATTTTTGGCTATATAAGCTTGTAAACATATTGAATTTTCATTCAACTTTGAGATATAGTAATCTTACTGAGAGATTTTTTCTTTGGTTCTTCAAAGAACCTTTTCAAACTTATTAAGAATTCTTATGTGACGCTCAAATTAGACTTACCACTCATAATTCTTTTCTACTCTTGAATGTGACGTCTTCCAAATATCGTATACCTTTGGTTCTTCTCTCAAATGGATAATGGATTAATGTCTTCATTTTATTTTACTTCGTTCATGAACCTAAAATTAGAGGAACCTAACGAAAACCCTAAATTGATTTTGGGTCTCACTTTTATTTGTGAAGTTCACATCAGCTCATGACAACCATGCCATCAATTAGGTTTTCAGGGGCTAAGTACACGACAATGGGGTCATGTGACTCATTGTAATTTTTTCTTCATTTTTATATGGATTTATGTTAACTTTTAACTTTACATCTTGAGTTTAGAAATTTAAATAGTTGCAATGATCTCTCAGTGACTGTTAAACATTATTGATCATGATAGTCATTTGAAATATGTATTCAAATGAATAAACCACAAGATAAATGCAGCCTGCTATCACATGGAGACAGGAGCTGAGCCAGGACTCGGGTCCAATGTGGTTACTGGCTCCGCTCCTTTTTTTAATATCTTTTCTATTATTCTAATATACGCATGTGTGTGATATATATATATATATAATTGCATTCGATAACTTTTTTATTAAAATGCAAATTTATAGTTGTCTTCAAAATCACAAAAGTTATAAGTGCCATCGATAACTTTTCATGTTTTGAAATAGTTGTATAATTACTTCATTCTTATCAATAGTATTAAATACATATTGTTCAATGTAAATATTCAAATAATCAACCATTCATTGATCTCATCTGATTGTGCAGTCAATTTTTTATGAATTTCATTGCAGAAAAAAGTCAGTCGAGTCGTGGAGGTGGAAGAGATGAATGTTAGGGATTTAGAGGATATCTCAAATATAGAATGGGGAAGAGGATGAGAGGATTGAAATTAGAGATTTTAAGTAAAAAGATAATAGGACTAAGACTGATATAAATTAATAAAAAAATGAATAAAACATAAAACTAGTGGAGTCACTCTTAAAATTTTAATGGAGTAAAAAAAAATGTTACACACAAAGAGGAGAAAAATTTGAATGGGGTCACGTGAATCCACTGGGGTCGCATGACTACACCAAGCTTTTTGAGGATGATCCTCACACTGTCCATTTTCCCTTCATTGACATGTTTTGACCATCTAGCCATCTAGGAGAATCGTCACATACATCTGGAGTTGCATGTACACGCCTGAATGACCACATCAATAAATCGATGCTCTTACTGTTCAACAAACACAATTTCAAAGAAGATATTCATGAGAACATCATTCTTCCTACATGTCCCTCATGAGTGCTATTCAGTGCTCTCCACCTCATTCTCTGAGTGATGCATAAATTTTTATCTTTTCTTCATGCATGTCTACTTTCTTCATATATTGTTTTACTCTTTTTTATTATGCCAGAAGGGGAGAAAGACTAATGTTTTATAAAGCAAGTACTTTTCTCTTAAATGTGTTAATATCCCTTCTAATTTTTTTATATGGAATGTATTTAGGGGAGGTAATTATATGGCATGTATTTAGGGGAGCAATTTTATGGTGTGTGCTTAGTTGATGCATATTTTTAATTACGTACATGCTTTATTACACTTGATCATTGTCATAAAATGTTAAATTATTTAATAGTTTGTCATCATAAAAAAGAAAAGATTGTTGACCCTGTTGTTCTAAAATAAATGTTGATGATAGCAAATCATTAAGGTATTATTAATAAGTTTAATCAAGTGTACATGAATAATCACGAGATGGATGCATGGGAAGCTTCAAGCTCACTTAGATTGGTTTAATTTTTTAGGCTCAAGACTACAATAAAAACCATCACTTAGAAATTGATCCTTTCCATATGATAATATGCCAAAATAAGCCTCATAAGCCAAAAAGTACACAAATGCCCTTGAAATACTCGTATGGACAAGTAATACGATGAACCAGGACATGTTAGGTGTAAAATCAGTCAAATCAGTGTGAAACTAGACAAACTGATCTAAAATCGGTCAATCTGGTGTGAAACCAGCTAACCAGTTCCAAATCGGTCAGACTGGTTTCCTAACCAGTGCAACTGGTAGGGAAACCGGTGCAACCGGTTTGACTTAAAAGGAATAATTTCTTAAGTCATGCACCGGTGCATTGGGTTTTTCAAATCGATTGGATCAGTTTTGGACGTTTCTCTACCTATATAAATAGTCAAGCCATTTTACAATTCTAACACATATTTTCCAACGTAATATTCTATATTCTCTATGATATTATCACATCCTTGTCTCGTATTCTTGAGCTTAGAGTTATTAAATCTTCACGAGTGAGAAAAATAGTTTTGAGAGAAGAAAGAAATTGTGAGAGTCCTTAAAATTTTCTGTAAGAGATCCGAAGATCACAAAGAGTTGATTGTCAAGGTCTGATTGGTATCACAAACCAATAGAGATTGTAAATGGTTTGATCTTCACCCTTAAGAAAGTCGTTTTGAAAAAATCTTCAAGGGTGATCTTTGAAGCGTGGATGTAGGAATAAGCTTTCATGAACTATGAAAAAATAATGTGTGTCGTATCTCTCTCTCTACTCTCTTTACATTTATGTACTTTTATTTTTTGCACATTTATACTTGCTATATAGTATTTATTTTAATATTCTTAAGTATATAATTTTTAAGTCGTACACATTCACCCAATTCTCCCCTTCTTAGTTGGCCATTCCGATCCTTCAAAAATTACATTTCATTTGTACAACCCTAAAAAATATATGTAATAAACATTCGAAAATACTAATAGTAATACATAACCAATTTAACTCAAAAGCAAAATCCAACAACATGACTTTTTAGCTTTCATGTACTCAGAATGTTTTTACATCTCACTTACATTTATGGTAAATTATACCAAAGAAAATAAATTATAAATGTATTATTAGATTGATCGATAATTATGTACGTTCGTTTTTATTTTAATAAAATGAGATATTTGAAAATGAATTTAATTTATTTATCATGCAAAGTGTAATATTATGTGCCCGTCGTTGTTTTGTGATTTAAGTCATTATGACTTTCTTTATGATTTTTAAAACTAATAAACGCATTTATTGTAAAGTGGGACGTTTTGCTTTTCTTTTTGGTCATTTTTTTCAAGAAGAAAATTTTCTTTTTCCATTTGCGGATTTAAATTTCTTTTGAAGACATGCTCATAGTTTCTAAAAACTACGGTTCAAAAGTTAATGTGCAGCTCCAGCTTTTCATTTTCCACCGTTACCACCCAAAAGACAATCACAAATCTTCCCCTATAAATGTTTCTCAGTTTTCAATATTTTAATCCACAAACTCTATCATAGTTCCCCTGCCAATGATTTGCTTTTCTTAATGCATGATTTAACACTTTTCATGGCCAACTTATCATATTTCTTTTTGGTTTTAGATTCAACGTATTTATCTTCAAATGGTTTATCTTCAAATCGACAACTCTACTGATAAATATTATGCAGTAACTATCAGGTAGTTTTTAAGATTTCCTCGAGTAGTTTTCTTTAGAAAACGCATTTTTGTTTGCCTCAAGAAAGATCTATATTAGAATTAATTTTTTTCTTCCTCTTTCCTCCACAACCTTCCTCTATGTGGTTATATTAATTATCTTACAGAATAAATTAGGCATATATATATATATAGTTTTTCTCTGATCTAATATCTTTTTATATTAAAAAAGTTTAAAGAGGAAAAACTTTTGATTAACCATTTTTACCCTTCAAGTCTCCTTAAATATATAGTACAATATAGGGTTTTCATATTTTTTTTGTTTAATATAATTTATATTTTAGAATATTATTATCTATTCAATAATAATTTATTTATAAATACTTTATAAAATTAAATAAATATTTTATAACATTAAGAAACGTAAATATCCATATTTATGCTACCGACATATGAAAATTTATATCAACGATAATTTATTTTAGAATATTATTATCTGAGATTAGTTTTAGATCAACAATAATTTATTCTTGGAAAATTTATAGAATTAAAACTAGACTTATATATCTATTACGAAAATTAACGAAGTCTTGCTGAAAATCCAAATTCCTACTCTCAAGATCTTGTTGAATTTGGCTTCTTGCTAACACAATTGACAAAATAAGAGTAGTAATGCCTATATTATTAATATTTTGAGATTTCTACAGGAAAATTAAATATTATTTACAACTCTCATTTTAGGTACACTTGAATCCTATATAACCAAAAATCTTAACAAATTTCTTATTTATTTATTCTTCAATGTCTACCCTCATTCAAAGATGCTTTCAATTCAACATGATCTTCTTCCCACCAAGTACAACTTCAATATAAGAATGTCGTGACCAATTTTTGTATCTACAACAAAACTAAGCTAAGAATTAATACTTCCTAAAACTTCAGTGAGACGCATACCTAACATTTTTTCAGTGAGGAAGAAGCGAGTTCCTTACATTATGTTTTTTTAGTAACTCACAATTTAAAGAGGTAATTTCATCTGACATGGTAAGTTAAAATCGCCTCTTCAAGAGGTGAGATCTATATAACATAAACGGTATCATTTTTCCAAATACTTTTAAAAATAAAATAATGTCTAATTCTAATTTTTTTTTTAAAAAGATATAGTTATGACATGATGGCTAATTGAGGGTTAAAGTGTGCAAGTTAACAAGCAGAACAAAAGAGAAGTGAAAGTAAGGAGAAATCAACACCGAGGATTATACTGGTTCAGTTCCAGAAAGAACCTACATCCAGTCGCCAGAGATGGCAATGCTACTAGGCTTGGAGTCCAACAATTACAAAGAAAAACAAAAACAATTGAGATTACAGAAGTACAGACTCAATCTCTCTCAAACTCAGGTTCGGGAAACTCACGTAAGAACCCTCTCTCCCGAAGCTTTTCTTGAGTTACAGATTCGCGCCATTCTTCTCTCTTCTTGCTGCTTTTCTTTCTTGCTTTCGATGGGAACATAATCACTTGCCTACTGGATTCTGTTTCCAAGTAGATGTATATATATATGTATGGGTAGTATGTTGCATGTATTAACAGATTAGTTTCTAGTTGCCTCAACTGTTTTGGCAGTTACATAGAAGCTATCAAAGTCCATTTAAGCTAGATAACTAACTGAATTTGATACACTTCTTACAAAATCTCCACCTTGGATCAAACTTCATATAAAACCTCCCAATCCCTAGAATTCTCTAGCTGTTCTTCAGACTTTAGTCTGAAATGGCACTCACATTTATCAAGTTTAGGCAATGATCAAACTTGATAGATGTGATAGGCTTTGTTATCATGTCAGTAGGGTTATGGTCTATGTGAATCTTCTCCATGGTCACCTTCCCTCTCAAATCACTTCTCTGATGAAGGTCATTCTTTTATCTATATGTTTAGTTCTTTCATGATGTATCTGGTTCTTTGTCAAGAGAATAGCACTTTGGTTGTCACAGTATACTGTTTTACTATTCTATTCAATATCCAACTTTTCAGCAATCCCTTTTAACCATAGAGCTTCCTTAACTGCCTCAGTTGCTGTAATATACTTAGCTTCTGTTGTAGATTAGGCCACTATAGGTTGAAAAGTTGCTTTCTAGCTCACAATGCACCCCAAAACAGTAAACACATATCCTATTAGAGACATTCTCTTGTCTAGGTCTCCTGCAAAATCAGAATCAACATAGCCTTTAATGACATTTTCTACTAAATTTGTCTTTCCAAACATCAAACCTTGCCTAAGAGTTCCTCTCAAATATCTAAGAACCTATTTGACAGCCTCCCAGTGTTCTTTTCCTGGTTTTTCCATGAATCTATTGACAAAACTTTATGCATAAGCCTAATCTGGTCTTGTATAGACCATGGTGTACATAAGACTACCCACAACACTTGCATAAGTTATTTTCTCCATATATTGATGTTCTTCATATGTCTTAGGAGATAGTTTAGTTGATAGCTTGAAATGAGTGGCAAGAGGAGTTTTGACAGTTTTTGAGTATTTCTTCAAAACTTTTAGAATGTAATCCTCTTGGTGAATAAACATTATGTTTTTCACCTTATTTCTATAGATATCCATCCAAAGTATCCTTTTATCTTCTCCTAAATATTTCATCTCAAATTCCCTATGAAGTAGAGCTTTAAACTCTTTAATCTGAGTCTTATTAGAAGATACAATGAGCATATCATCTACGTATAACAATAGAAATAATCTTGATCTGTTCTCGGTATACTTGCTACAAACACAGTTGTTAAACATACTCCTAGAGAACCCATTTCTTATCATAAATTCATAAAGAGACTTTTTTAGAAGACATACCTTATTTTCTTCTCCTCTCTTTATGAAGCAATCGGGTTGTGTCATATAGACCCTCTCCTCTAAATTTCCATGTAAAAAGGCTGTTATTACATCTATTTGTTCTAGCTCTAGACCATATTGAGTGACAAGTGCTAGAAGCAGTCTAATAGATGTATGCTTCACTACTGGTAAAAAGATTTCAAAATAATCTATGCCCTCGCTTTGACTAAAACCTTTTGCTACCATTCTAACTTTAAATATGGATTTCTCAGCTCCTAGAATTCCTGTTTCACCTTAAAAATCTATTTAGCGCCAACAAATTTTCCCCATCAAGTTTATCAACTAGAATCCAAATGTGATTCTTGTTTCAAAAGTTCATCTCCTCTTTCATTGCTTCAAGCCATTGGTTTTTGTACTGGCTTCTCATAGCTTATTGATAATTTCCGGGTTTATCCTTATTTAAACTTTCAGCAGCTATGAGTCTAAAAGCAATAAGGTTTGCATATCCATACATAGCAAATGGCTTGACTGTCTTCTGTTTCTGCCCCTAGTAACTGATAATCTGACAGGTCCTCATGTTCTTCATGAGTTTCAAAGTGTTCTTGATGCTCACTATTTGGTCCATAACCACAATCAACAGAACCTATAGCAATAGGCTCTTTACTATTGTTCTCAACCTCCACCTCAAGACCAATCTTACTAATATTCTTAGCTTCCTGTTAATTGGTCACATTTGAGTTGGTCATGTACATTTCATTTTCTTTAAATGTAACATCCCTGCTTATAAAACTTTTGGACCTGTTTTGATCTGAAAACCACAGTTTGTTACCTTTCACCCCATCTGGATAGCCAACAAACATGCACCTTCTTTCCCGCGGGTCAAGTTTCCCTTCTTTGATGTGTGCATATGCAACACACCCCAAAACCTTTAAGTTTGATAGGTCTAGAGATGATCCAGACCAGGCCTCTTCAAGTGTTTTAAATCCCAATGCTGCTGAAGGGCATCTGTTAATGAGGTATGCAGCTGTGTTGGCAGCTTCTGCCCAAAATTTTTTGGGTAAATTTGCATTAGATAACATGCATCTTACCATTTCTAGAAGAGTCATATTCATTCTCTCAGCTAGCCCATTGTGCTGAGGGGTGTGAAGTACTGTTTTATGCATCACAATGCCCCAATCCTTACAAAATTGTTGAAAACTTCATTCAAGTATTCCAACCCATTATCAATTCTCATTTTCTTAACTTTCCTTCCTACTTCCAGCTCTATCATTCTTTTTCATTCTCTAAACTTTGGGAAAGCTTCAGCTTTTGATTTAAGAATGTAAATCCAAACTTTCCTAGAGCAATCATCAATAATAGAGATGTTGTACCTTCCTCCACTTAGAGATTCAGTTGAAGATGACCCCCCAGAGATATACGTGAATATAACTCATAATTTCTTGAGTTATGTGAGTTGACGAGCTACTGGTTTCCTTCCCATACACACAATGTTCATAAAACTTTAGACTATCTAGCTTGTCCCCATTGAAAAGACACTGTTTCTCAAGTTCCCGAAGCCCCATTTCACTCACATGTCCTAATCTGATATGCCACAAATTTGCTTTATCAACTTTTGGTGTAGAAATTGAATTTGTTGCACCAATTAAAGTGCTGCCTTGAAGCACATAAAGACTATCCTCCTTCAATCCTTTCATCATAAGCATGGAACCTTTGAAAATTTTGAGCACTTCATTTTCCCCTCTGTAAGTGTATCCATGCTCATCCAGAATTCCAAGTGAAATAAGATTTCTTTTCAAATATGGTATAAATCTTACTTCTGAAAGTCATTTCTTAGATCCATTATGCGTTTTAATCCTGACTGTTCTAGAACCAACAATTTTACATTCTTTGTTGTCACCAACTAAGACTTTTTCAGCATCATGTCTTGAAAATGTCTCAAACCAGTCCTTATTAGGTGTCATATGAAATGAACACCCAGAGTCAATGATCCATTGCTTTTCTGAGTTCTTGGTTGCCACAACGAGGACATCATCACTCTCATATCCATATTTTACAACTGCAACATCCCCTTCAACAATCTCTTTAGACTTAGATTCCTTCTTTATCTTGAGACAAAGTCTCCTAATATGACCTTCCTCATGATAGTGATAATATTTTACTTTCTTATAGTTCTTTGCATTTTTGGACTTTGATCTAGATTTGCTTCTTCCTCTAAATTCTTTCTTTTCTGATCTTCCTTTCACAGATAAACTTTCTCCATTGGGCTCCTTTTGTTCATACTTCTTCTATAGATCTTTTGAGTTTAAGGGTTCAATTACATCCTCCAAAGTCAATGTCTCTCTACCGTGCTTGAGAATGTCTATAAATGTTTCATATGATCTCAGTAAGGAATGTAACAACACCAATGCCTTATCTTCATCATCATATTCCACCTTTATGTTCTCAAGGTCCAAACATAATTTGTTAAATTCATCAATGTGTTCTTGGAGATTCTTACCATTTGTCATCTTGTAGGAGAAGAATTTAACCTTTAAGTACAATGTACTCGACAAAGTTTTGGGCGTGTATAGGTTCTCTAACTTGAGCCAAACTTCAGCAACGGACTTGATATTTGATATTTCCCTTGAACTTTATCACTGAGACTCAGAATTAAAGTGTTGTATGCCTTCTTCATGGTATCCTTTTTTTTTCTTCAGAGTAGCTTGCAGGCATTTTACTTTCTCCTTTGAGAGCCTCATCCAGTCCTAAGTTCCCTAGAAGTGTAAGCATCTTCATTTTCTAGATGGCAAAGTCATTAGTGCCATCAAACTTCTCAATATCATGTTTTGTTGAGGTAGTAGCCATTGCAGAAGCTTTTATTGACAGTTTCTTGAATCTGAGTTACTAGTCTTGAATTATCAAGATTCTTTGATTTCAAGTTTATTCCCCCTGGTTAGATAACCTTTTGCTCCGATACCACTCTTGTTATGAAATGATGGCTAATTGAGGGTTAAACTGTACAGGTTAACAAGCATAACAAAAGAGAAGTGAAAGTAAGGAGAAATCAACACCGAGGATTATTCAGCTCCAGAAGAAACCTACTTCCAGGCGCCAGAGATGACAATTCTACTAGGCTTGACGTCCAACAATTACAAAGCAAAACAAAAGCAATTGATATTACTGAAGTACAGACACAATCTTTCTCAGACTCAGGTTCGAAAAACCCAGGTAAGAACTCTCTCCCAAAGCTTTTTTTGAATTACAGATTCACGTCATTCTTCTATCTTTTTACTGCTTTTCTTTCTTGCTTTCGATAGGGGTGGGGGTGGTGGGTAATGTGCTGCATATGTTAATAGATTAATATCTAGTTGCCTCAACTATCTTGACAGTTACATAAAAGTTGTGAAAGTTCATGTAAACTAGATAATTAACTAAATTTGATACACTTCTCACCGATATCATTCCTGCAAAAAAACCCTAAATTTCAGATTTCGCACAAGGCTTTTAGGATAATCTAAAACTCCGAATGCTAGACCACTCCGAAAGATGTTGGAGAGTTTATTGAACTGGAATCTGCTTCTCCCAATAATTACTCGCCTGGGGCACCACAAGAAAAGCTTCAGTGGAAAGAGGACAAGTGAGAAGCGCGTGTGTCACGCTCTCCGTGGTGACGTTATGCCTTAAATTTGACAAATGAGAAGGATAGCATCCCTATACCTATGCGTTTTCAGATTCTGATTGGGCATTTCTGTTCTTAATTGTACGAATGACAATGACGTGCTTTTAACATTGTACTATATATCCCTCCTATAACTTTTGCCTTCCTTTTCTTCTCTCTCTTTTTTAAAGTTTGTTTTTCATTTTTCGTTTTTCTGTTTGGGTTATTTTTAAAATAAATATTAGTAGTATTTGGAGAGCCTATCTATATTTCCATATTTTACCAAAATTAGCATGGATTTATCTTTCCACTTCCCTAACTCTGTAAATTTTATGGTTTCGTGATTCTTATATAATATGCTCTCATTTTTAGGTTGGGCTCTAAAAACAATCATTTAAAGAAAATGGAAAATAATCAAGGAAGAACAAACATAAGCAAAATATTTCTCTACAAGTAAACTAATTGACTATAGTAGTTGACGCCAACCATCATTATGAATTTGTAATATATGTAGTCTCATATTTTTTTGAAACAGTAGTCTCATATTTAGTGTGAGTGAAAAAAAGTAAAAAAAGATCTTCATCTGTGACATGAATGTGTGATCTCACTGTAAAAGATTTTTATAGTGTAACACAAAAGAAAGTAGAAAATAAAGAACATGAAGCAGAAAATATGAGAGTTAATAAATTCAATGAATGCTTTGAATTGTATTCAATGTATTTTTTTTAGATTATATTGACCTCTATTTATGCATGAAATTTGGTTATAAAATATTCTAAAATATTTGACCAGCCCGTTACTACATAATAAGGAAATTGAGAATATCCCACCGTCAAAGAATATATCCCTTGATTATGTTCATACTATTCCTTATTAGCAAGCTTATCTTGATAGTTAGATTTCATCTATCGGTTGTCGTTTCTCCAGCTTATTAGTGATCCACTTCCTGTTGATAGGTCAAAGTTGATTACGTGGCGGCCACGTGGCACGGATACCGTTCAAATTGCCCTGTTACACCCAATGGCGCATAGTTGTCGATGCGTAACAAATTTTCATCAAATCTGACGGCCGCCTTTCATTGCCAACATCATTCTGAAGATGTTCCTCCTTCCTGAGGTATTAAAGCATGCGCCAAATAATTGGCTTGCCTTTCATGCCTACAAGTGTGTGGAACAGTCACTAAATAATGATGACTTACATCGATTCTGTTCGCGTGCCTTTTGTTAAGCTTAAAGATGTTTCTTTAGTTCACATCGTTTAAGATACTTTTGCTTGTTTGAATCTTGGTTTCATACCCACGCCCTTTTCAAAGGCTCGCTTCCATCACTTTTTCTTTACTTCCTTTCCATTTCTCTAGTAAGTGGCTTTTACTCTCATTTGTCTCCTTCATCTCCTTCATCTTCTTTGTCTATGGCTAAAGAAACAATATTTTCTCTTTCGATTTTAGGGTTAGAAATGAGGGTGAGTTTTGGGAGTTCATTAGGTTGTACAGTGATTCTTTCCTAATGGGGTACATTATTCTCTACGTTAAACGGAGCGATGTTTGTCCCTCACCGTCCCCCAACCGATATTACTTTTCACCCAATGTACACAACCTTAGGTTTTAAATTTTATATGTTCACCTTATTTTAAGAATTTTTCTACCATTATAACCTAAACTCCTTCCTAATTTACCCCAAACAGATAAAGGTTTCTTCTCTATTTTGAAGCTTCAAATAAGTTGTATAAGGTTTAGAGTTAGTAAAGCGGAGGCTTAAAATTCTCTACAAGAGACAATAGCGTGTTAATAAAATCTAGAGAGAGAAGCTTCAACCTCTCTCTAGAAGCTTAGAATTGGTTTGTTTTTTCCTCCTCCTCCGAGAGGGAGGCGTCCTTCACCTACAGCTTCTCAATAGTTGTTACAGAGGGATACTTTAATGTACAACAAACTAGAGGCTCGATTCATTCATCCTTAGAAGAATCCTCTAGTTCAAAGAAAAAGACAGTGTCAGGAAATAAACATGAGAGTCTTCCCGTCCAAGCCTTTAATGTGTCTGAAGCTTTGAACTCTCGCATTAATAGAGCTAACAGCCCACACATATCTTCTTCATCTACAAATTGGTTTCGATGACCCTAAAGTGTTTGCAGGTTACTAAGGTGGATAATTCCATATCTAAACTGGGAGGAAATATGACAACTTAAAAGATTATGGAGTCTTTTCCATTATCAGAAAAGCTCTAAAAATGTGCCTGAATTCCTTTAGTCAGGGGAGGTGCTCGGAGGTCTGAGCCGAGCAAGGGAAGAGGGGATTGTCCGTTGGGCAATGGAAAACACCTTGTTACACTCGTGGACCAATTAGAGAATGACACCTCAAACCTTATTTTGGAAAGTCACCATATGCCCTCTACTTGTGAGTATAACATTGGATACAAGCCCCATAATTTTAGGGACAAATGAAAACAAGGACATTCCTTCCCTACAAGAAAAGATAGCCCATTTGACTTGTCATTAGCCTCTTTTCCAATGCTTGATAGTCCCCTCCCCCAACTTTCACCAGTTGTAGCCACTCCCCTCCTTTGTACAAACGAGCTTTCCCCCTACCTAGCCCAAACGTAGCCTCCCACCGGCCACGTACGACCCCCTGGACTCGCAAGCCTTAGCCAATCCCCTGCTTCGTTCAAATGAACTTCTCCCCAAGTTTTTAAAGGACTAATCCTCTTCGTCTTATTCTCCCATAACTCATAAACTACCTCATTCTACTTTTCCTAAGTATAATGAAGTGGTCGAGAAGTTGGAACTCTATGCCTTTACCCAAGGTTTCAAGCGTAAAGGCATAGAGTTGAGAAGGTTAAGTATAATCAGAAGCAGCGTCTAACATTGGCCTTTAAGGAGATGACCATTTTGAATCTTAGAGGATTATTGTTTTGCTACCGGGTTGTGTGACTAGAGATAATTTTCCAACTAGGATAGTTGCCTTGTTGGTTTCTTTGTGGGCAAGACAACCCGTGTACATCTAGTAAAAAAACTTGCCCTATAATTTTAGAAAAATAGGGGGTTGGTGGATGTGACAGTCAGTAAGGGCCTCTTCTACTTCAGGTTTCAATCAATTGAAGAGATGAAAATCGTCATGGATGATGGGATGTGGCATCTACTTGGAAAACCTTTGGTTTTGAAATCCTGGCAACCTAACCTAGTTTTCTTCAAAGAAAGGCCTGTGACATTACCTATTTGGGTCAAGCTTTGGAATATGTCAGTTGAACTATGGTCTGAGGAAGCATTTGGTCACATAGATAGTGTAGTTGGAAAGCCTCTCTACATTGACTCCTCTGCCACCAAAGATATTAGGAAAGATTATGGGATGGTCTGTGTGAGATTAATGTTCAGACTAGATTGGTAGATCATATTGGCAATGATCTGGGAATTGGGGGGTGTGATCCTATTTTGGTGAAGGTAGATTATGAGGGGCTTCCTAAGAGATGCCACAAATGTTCAATATTTGGCCACAACTATGACTTCATTCCGAAAACCAATCTCCTTCCTCCCATTCTCCATACCATACTCCTACCTTCCCTAACAACTCCATCCATCCTCTCTATTTGTCTGACCATTTTCCCACTCCTATATCAAACCCTGACTCCCCCTCTTCCCCTACATTACCCTATGATCCTCCACTTAATGAAGATCCTTGTATTATGGTCACCTCCAAAAAAATTCAGTTGGAAAAATCATAACACATAAGTAGTCAACCTAAATCTTAATCTTGAACTAGCCTTGTTGCTTAATTTGGAGGAGGGTGAAGTCATTTCTCCTTTATAGATTGAGCCTATTCGGTCTGAATTGAGTGTAGTGCCTGTCATTAAGGAAGATACAACTTTCGTATCCCTAATTCCCATAGCGTCCACATGTACTCCTTCTAGTAGTTCAGGGAAGAGGAAGAAAAAGAAGAAGGGAAAATATGAACTTACTACTCATGCAGTCAAGTTGGGTGAGTCCTTGGTGAAGCTTAGGGGGGGACTCCCACTCTTAGTTATGTTTAATATAGCAATATGAAATGTGAGGGGACTAAATGATTCCCTTAAGCAAGCTAATGTGAGGAAACTTTGCAGGGATTTTAATATGTTTGTCTGTTCAGTGGTTGAGACTAAGGTCAAGGCTGCTCATTATAATGATATTGCAGGTAATATATTTCCTAATTGGGACTTTGTTGCTAATTATGCTTCAACTTTGGGTGGAAGGATTTGGGTTGCTTGGGATACATCTATTGTCAAGCTGGCAGTTTTAGACTCGTCTGATCATAAGGTTACTACTTTGGGTAGTAACTTTGAATTCTTTGTTACTTTTGTTTATCCATCAAACTCTAAATTTTCCAGAAGAGAATTATGGGCATCTCTTGAAAACCAACATGTCGTTTGCTCAACTTCTCCATGACTCATGCTAAGGGACTTTAATGTCATTAGAAGGCCTGATGAGAAAGTTTGAGGGGCTCAGGGGTGGGATGAGGGAATGAATGATTTTAATGATTGTATTTTCAACCTTGAGGTGGAGGATCTAGCTTACTCTAGGTATAATTTACCTAGGCAAATAAGCATCACGATGAGACATTTATCATGTGAAAATTAGATAGGGCTCTACGAAATATTCACTGGGTTGATTCATTCCTTAATGTCAAATGTGACTTTGCCCCACCTGGTATCCCAGGCCATAACCCTATTGTAGTGCAGATAGACTCCACACAGCATAAGCCTAAGATCAATTTTCAATTCTTTAATTTCTGGTTTGAGAGAGAGGTATTCTGGCATGTTGATGAACAAGCCTGGGGTATTTAGGTTTTTGGATCAACAATGTTTCAAGTTAGTAAAAAGCTCAAAGTAGTAAAGATGGCCCTAAAGAAGTTTAATTAGCAGTTTTATAGTGACATCCCTTCAAGATCTAACCTAGCTAGAGCAAACCTTAATCTCCACCAACAAAGACTAGCTATGGAATCTACAAATGGGCTTCTTATTGTCTAGGAAAGGACAACAATCAAGGAGTTTATTGAGCTTAGACTAGCTAAAGAATGTTTCTATAAGCAGAAGTCTAAAGTCCAATGACTTAATCTAGGTGACCAATACTCCTCTTTCTTCTTTGAAAGCATGAAAAAAAATAGAATCATATCTAAGATTACTCATTTGCTGTATCAAGGCTCTATCATTTCCTCTCATTAGGAGATCAACAACCATATCTTACAGTACTACATTGACTTTCTGGGTTCTCCCAACCCAGTACATGATTTGAACTAGAGTATATTTAAGAGGGCCTTCCAAGCTTTTCTTTTGACATTACCTATCACTGAGGAGGAGATTAAGAATGCAATATTTAGCATGGGTACTAAGAAATATCCTGGCCCTTATGGCTTTCCAGCTAGTTTCTTTAAAAGGGCTTGCATATTGTTGGACAAGAAGTCACATCCTTTATCCTTGAATTCTTTCAATCCAATTAACTTTTAAAGGAGGTAAATTCCACTGCTATCTCACTGATTCCTAAGGTTCTTAACCCCACTTTTGTTGGAGATTTTAGGCCTATCATGTTTGTAATGTCCTCTATAAATGCATTACTAAAATCTTGGCTGATAGAATGATAACATCTTCTTATCACAAGAACTCCTTAGAAGCTACCATAGGTCTTAGGGGATGCCTAGATGTGCTCTTTAGGTTGACCTTAGAAATGCCTATGGCAATATAAATTAGGATCACATAGGCAAAGCCATACAATTCCTTAACTTTCAGGGGACATTCATCACTTGTATTATGGAATGCAATTCTTTTCCTTCCTACTCTATCAAGATCAATTTTGAACCCCATGGTTACTTTAGGGGAGCTAAGGGCATAAGGCAGGGAGATCCTCTATCCCCTTATCTGTTTGTCATTGTAATAGAGGTCCTCTCCGGCCTTTTAAACTTTACAGCCAAGGGCATAAGGCAATGGCTGGACTTCAACCCAACATCCAGAAGAGCTAGATCTTTTTGTCAGGGGTCTAAGAGGAAGACATTCTAGGTATTCAATCTATAATGAGTTTCCTTGAGGGCCACCTGCCTATGAGATATTTAGGGATGCCTTTAATCAACACTAAACTCTACAAAACTGATTGTGATACATTGGTGGAGAGAATTACTGAAAGAATAAGGTCTTAGGACTCTAAATACCTATCTTATACGGTTTTGTTTATATTACCAAAGAAAGTGGTCAAGAATGTGCAAGACATGCTTAGAAACTTTTTGTGAAATGGAAATGAAGCCAACCATAGTGGGGCTAAGGCGGCTTGGAATGATGTTTGCTGTGACAAACCCAATGGGGATTTGGGGCTTAGGGATTTAATCTTGTCCAATGAAGTGGCAGTTGCAAAACACCTGTGGTTTTTGGTCTTACTTTCAAAACATTCACTGTGAAAGAATTGGTGCCAAGTGTACCTAATCAGGAATAGCTCTATTTTTAGTGTTAATACCCCTTCTAATCCATCTTGGGTTTGGAGGAAGCTAGTCAAACTAAGGAGTAAATTTTTACCTTTCTGCAAAGCCTGTGTGGGCAATGGTAGAGAAATCAAACTATTTGTTAAACTTTGGCATGCTTTAGGGACTCTATTGTCTAGAATTGGTTAGAGAATCCTATCTAGCACTAGTTGGCATTTAGACACTAGAGTTAGTGACATTATTCATAATGGACAATGGTTCTGGCCTACGCATAGAACTGGTGAGCTCGTGGAAAATAGAGGTACCACCATGCCTCCCCCTTAATCTACTTTACCTGATTCTTGGTCTTGGGATGCAAGCCACAATGGTTCCTTCTCCTCAGGTCATACCTATAGATCCTTGGTACAACCCAGGAAAAAGGTAAGATGTGCAAGATTAATTTGGTTTAAGTTTAATATTCCTAGGTGTAGTTTTATCTCTTGGTTGGCCATTCGCAACAAGTTGGCCACTAGAGATAGAATTTCACGATGGAATCGACCTTAAGATGTGGGTTTGGTTGACTATTCATTCTGTGTGGGACATGTTGAATCTAACTCTCATCTGTTCATTGAGTGTGATTATGCTAGATCAGTGTGGAGAACCTTGATGGAGAAGTGTGAAATGACCTGTAAAGCTTCAAACTGGACCCAAATGATCTCTTGGCTATTAATGTGGAGCAATGATAAATCTTTGAGGGCATATTTACTTAGAGTCTCCTTTTCATCATTTACGTAATACATTTGGAAAGAAAGGAATATAGGGTGTTTGAGGGCAAGCTAAGGGACAACAATAATTGTTAAACTAATCTCAAACAATGTTAGGGGCAAGTTTTTAAATGCAAATGGCTTTAAAGAGGACATCATTAGTATCAATTTGGTTGAAAAATGGGGCCTAAACCCTAACATTCTGGAAACTTCTTGATCTTGTAGTTTTTACTTTGCGTAAGCTCCTTTTATAAGAGCTCACCCCCCCCCCCCCCCCNNNNCCCCCCCCCCCCCAGCCGAATGTTATGGAGTTTTGTAATTGTAGGCATGTCCTATAAAGGCTTTTCCTTGCTAGGTCCTTTTATTATTTTGTTTTCTTTTTTGTTAGAACTATAGTTACATCTTGTAAGCTAGGGCTATTGTGTTATAAAGTCCCCTTGCAATCATATCTTGATCTGTTGGATGCTTTGTGTCTCTACTGACTGCATGCAGGTACCTATGAGCTGATGTGTGGTGACCTTGGGGGTGACTTTACTTTAGTTTATTTGCTTCAAGTTTTGTACTCTTTCAAGCCTAAATTATAAAAGCGTCTATGTATGTTGTTGCTTGTCTCTTAGTTTTGGCTAGGGATTTAATATGTATTTTGGTGTTGACCTTATATTTTATAAAAGTCTACCCATAAAGGCCTCTCATAGTACTAGACATCATCTGAACTTCTTGGTCATGACCAAGCTACTTACTTTTGGTGTTGACCTAGGTCTAGAAGTATATGTTTTTCTTTCTTGTATATATATTTTTTGTTTTCCCTGAGGTATGCCCCTTGTATTTGTGTATCATTTTTAGTTAATACATTTTCATTTACTAATAAAAAAAGCTGAGGCATACTTATTAAGTCACATGGAGTGAACTATTACATTGCTCCTACGACAGATAGTAGGGGTTCCCTAATAATGAATATTCCTAAAGGAGATAAATGACGGGATAGAGAGGTCCTAAACATTTGGGAAAACTAGAGCGGTGGTGGTCGCTGGATTGTTCTTTACACTTGGGGAATTTATAGTAAGTCTCTTGGCCTGAGCTCTGTTCCAATGTAGTTTCCATTTCACTACTTTCTTTTTTGTATATTATTTTTCCTCATACTAATATTTTTTTTCATTGTTGACTAACAAGCGGGAAAACATCAAATATTTTCACTTGAAGGAAAACGTTGAATGGATCACGACTTGCTTACCACTACTAAGTAAAATGGAGGACTATATTAGCTCAGAGAAGATAGAGCATACATAAGGCTTTGCTTCTGGCATGAACATGCACAAACCTAATTCATGTCCTAAAATAACCACACTCGCAGGTTGTTGGTAGCCAATAAGATATGAATAATCAGCATGTTGTTTAAATATATAAGGCACCAACTTGAGGAGAAATATTATGCATGTTCATGACTCCAATATGACATGGAAACATTAAGGAGATTCTAGAAGTGTCATAGATATGTATCACAAAAGCAATTTGACAGCTCCCTTCGCTAAGATTTTTTATAGGTCCTAAATGTATGAACAACACCAAAGCAAAATAAGATAACACGCTAGATTAATTGGGTCTTGGGACAAAACAAACAATCCAAGCATAGTCCCTAACGTTCAATTCATTTCATCCATGAATTCAAATTGCAAAAAAAAAATCAAGCAACAGTTCAACACCCCCCCCCACTCCAACCCCCGAGCAGACATAGATATTTCATTGATTCTCAGTCTTAAAGTCAACATTTTACAGAAATCAACACTTGGTCTATGCTCAATCAATTCAAGTAGGCATTCAGGCAAGAAGAGACTATAACAGATGTGAGGCAATCAGGCAAGAAAGGAAAAACTCTAAAGCAATTTCATAGTAGACAACTCTAAAAAAAATTAGGATCGTCAAAGTAATATGGAAGAAAGGACAAACTCTAAAGAAATTTGTTGATTGAAGCTCCAGAAACAAGAGAAAAGGAAACCTGTATAGTTGTCTAATTTGCCTCCAAATTTTTTATCTCTCATCAATTTCTTGGAATAAAGCAAATAATCAGATAAATATATAAGAAACATAACTTTTGGGCAACATGTAAACAAATCTCAAAAGTAAGTTTCTTGATAAAACTTCACTAGTACTTATCTCGAGTGAGCTCTAGATTAACCAGTTACATTTACACCTCAATTCAAAAATATTGAATAAATTGTTCATAGTAAGAAGATTCTAAGCGATGATTTATAGCAACTACAGTAATTGAGTTAGTTAAAAACATTTTCATAGTTGGGCCGTAGTTTTCTGATATGAAATTCTTGAGCAGTTTGCTTTTTTGAAAGCTCCTCAACTGGGATGGTGGTGGACATATTCTTCAATAAAAATAAATTTATCAACAAGATGGATAACAAAATAGAGAACCTAAGGGAATGCAGAAAGTCTCGTATTGCAATCGCTATCAGGCATCTGATATAAAACCTTAACACTTCGACTATGGCTCGCCCGCGTCGTCGCGCGTGAATTTCATCTCTCCCTCTTTTCCTCACTCCCTTTGTATCGTGTTTTTTTCTTGGATTTTTTTGCTTTAAAATACACGTCGGCTATGGAAATTGGAATACAATCCAAGAATTTATCTCATGCTCAGGTCTGGGGAAGGAGAGAAAGTAATGGAAAAATATCTGAAAGAGTGCTTCGCCTAGAGAGGAAAGCTTCGTTCCAGAGAGATCCGTTTGTGAACATCATTATGGAGAGATGAGAGAATAGAAGCGCTTCATTGCGGAGACAACATATGCGCTTCGTGAGAGAAAGAGAGGTTAAAGGTAAGAGAAAGATGGTTGAAGCTGAGAGAAGAAAGAGTTGAAGCCGAGAGAGAGAGAGGTTGAAGGAGGAAGGTTTTTGTGAGCAATTCTTTAGGCGGGTTGGAGATTTTCGTTCCCCACTCTTTACCCCGCATAAAAAAGCACTTTTCATTACGTTTTAGTATAAAATACGATCCTTGACTACAATTAAAACACCAAATTCTTGTAGTGCCTTAGGCAGCTTATTTCATCGCCTGGGGAATCTTCTGCGAGAAGGACACAGCCTCAACATGTTAAATAAGTGTCAGGGCCCTGTCCTCTACTTTGAGCCATGACTTAGTCAAATAAGATTTGCTTCTCTCTCTCTATGTTGTTTTTTAATTTTCCTTTATATTTTCTTTATTGATCTTCTATCTCGTTACTGGATATTATTTCATCACAATACCCTATAAGAATATCATGGCTTGCGTAAGAAGGTCGTGATTAGATACTATGGGGAGTTGGAGGAGGCTTATGCATGCTTTGGGGGGCTTCGGGATGACGTAGAATGACAAAGGAGAGCTGAGGCTGAACTTAAGGAGACAGCTGAAAAGCAGGCTAAGGAGATCGTTGTTCTCAAGGTTGAGAACTTCAAACTTGATAAAACGCTTAAGGCCGCAGAGTTAGCAAAGGAGTTACCAGCACAGTACCTTCTTTCTAACGATCCTGTGACTCTTGTTTCTAGCCTAGAATGCATGGATCCTCTAGCTGAGCTCCGAAGATGTGACTCATCTAACGCCCTGATTATTGTTTGTTGACTGTCTTATTTCTCGATTAATGTATGTTTGTTGTTGTTGCTTT
This sequence comes from Datisca glomerata, assembly GCA_003255025.1. Lineage (NCBI taxonomy): Eukaryota > Viridiplantae > Streptophyta > Magnoliopsida > Cucurbitales > Datiscaceae > Datisca > Datisca glomerata. The sequence continues at coordinate 166,292 of QANY01008329.1, forward strand.
TTTGGTAAGCACTTGCCTTCCTCTTTTATTAATGAAACTTTGATTCTCCTATTCTCTTTCTCAAATTGTTTGCCTTTAGCTTTTTTGCTTCTTGTTCTTTTTCGCCGTTATTCTGCAACCCAAGTATTCATACTTTCTCTGATCGTGTACTTGCAAATTCTATTTTTAAGTCTTCCGCAGAATTATTGGCTATCAATTTTTCTTAGAGAACAACCCGTTCATTGTAGTGTAGTCTGTTATTAAAGACTTAGACTCATTGTAGAGCCTTTGCACTGAATTGATTATAGAGAACGGTTACCCATTGAAGTGAATCTGAACCTAGGGACTAAGACTCATTGCTAGGTATTTTCCCTAGTTTCCTCTAGAGAACGACTGCCCTAGTAGTGTAGTCTATTCCTACCGACATAAACTCATTGTAAAGTCTTTACTCCATTTTCCTTTAGAGAGCGGGTATTCATTGTAAGTTCTCTAGGACTTAGACTCATTGAAAAATCATGGCCTTGGTTTTACTTTAAAGAATGACTACCCATTGTAGTGCATACCATTCTCAAGGGCTTAGGATCATTACAGAGCCATGACCATGGTTTCGTTTAGAGAATGGCTGCCCATTGCAGTGTAATATGTTCTTAAGGACTTAGGCTCATTATAAAGTCATGTCCTTATTTTCCTTTAAACAATGGCTTCTTATTGTAATGTAGTCCGTTCTCAAAGACTTAGGCTCATTTTAGAGCCATGACCCAATTTCCTTTAGAGAACGTCTGTTCATCGGAGTGCAATCTATTCTCAAGGACTTAGGCTAGAGCAATGGCCACTATTTTCTTTAAAGAACGACTACCCATTACAATGTAGTTCATTCTCAAGAACTTAGGCTCATGGTAGAGCCACGACCTTGGTTTCTTTTAGAGAATGACTTTCCATTGTAGTGTAGTCTATTGCCAAAAGTTTAGATTCACTGTAGAGCCATGGTCCCAGTATTCTTTAGAGAATGGCTTCCTATTGTACTGCAGTACGTTCTCAAGAACTTAGACTTATTGTAGAGCCATGACCCTAATTTCCTTTAGAGAATGTCAGCTCATTGTAGTGTAGTCCATTCTTAAAGACTTAGGCTCATTATAGAGCCATGGCTCTGGCTTCCTTTAGACAACGGTTTCACATCACAATGCAGTTCATTCTCAAGAACTTAGGCTCATTGTAGAGCCGTGGCCCCATCTTTTCCTTCCACTACTTTTTCAAGATAAAAAACATTCAAAATAATTTAAGTGGACACTTTTTTTACATGGAAGTAAGGGGAGAAAAAACCATGAGAGGCTATTATTTCAATAATAAGAAAATGAATTAAAATTTTACATAAATTAAATCATATGCAATAGTTTCTTAAATGATTCCATGGCATCTTTTAATGCGAGGAAGTAATGCACATTTTTATCAATCCCTTTGATGATGGCCCTTCCCAATTAGGTCACAACTTGCTCTGTTTGGGTTGGAATATTTTCTTTAGTATCAAATCTCCCACTTGAGATTCCCATTTGTTAACCATTTTCTGAAAGTAGGATTTCTGCTTCTAGTCGTAGTTCGCTAGTTTAATCAGTGTTGATTCCTTTGTTTCTCTAAGAAAATCAAGGATTTCTTTCATTTACTCAAAAATTTGGAATCGTCTAAGCCTAATCTCAATGTTGGGCTTCCGAGCTCAACTAGTATGACTGATTCAACCCTCTATGCTAATGCAAAAGGAGTTTCTCCGGTCGGTTCCCTTAGAGTTGTCTTGTAGGCCAATAATACTGTAGGTAGTTCTTCCATCCATTTTCTCTTAGTAGACTCCATCGGCTTCTTCAAGCTTTCTAGTAGCATTCTATTTTGCCTTTATGCCTGACCATTCCCTTATGAATTATTGGGTGTTGACAACCAGTTTCTGATGCTAAGCCCTTCGCAAAATATTTTTGACTATTTTTCTTGTAAATTGCAAGTCGTTATTTGAGATTAAGATTTAGGGTATCTCGTATCTGCAAAATGATGTTCTTGCATAAGAATCCTTTCACTTCCTCTTCTTGGATCCTAGTAAATGCTTCTACTTCAATCTCAATGCATGAATTTCCATGGGCTTGCCAAAAATTTGAGATCACCTTCCATCATCCTTGTGATTGGAGGTAAAGCATTGGCGTTTCTCACATCTCTTTGCATACTCTTTAGCATCTTCATGCATCTTAGGCCGATGGAATAACTCATTCAGTATCTTGTGCGCAAGTGACCCTCCCCCGATGAGAATCCTATAAATTTTTTCATGTACTTCAACTAACATGTACTTAGCACCACTTGGTCTCAAGCATTTTGGATAGGGCCCTGAAAATGACATGCGATACAATCTGCCATCAATTAATGAATACCTCTCACTTTGTTGCTATAGTTTCCTTGGATGTAGTTTGCTTTCAGTAGCTTTACACTTTCTAGGTATTGGATTATGTTGTCCTGCCAATTGGGTTCTATTTTGTTTAAAATTTTACGATAACTGATAATGTTTATTGTATGCTCATCTCGTGAAGAAATTTCATGAGGACATTTCTTCTCTAAGGAGTTGTAGCGATGATTCCAAGGTTGCTAGAGCATCAGTGTGTTCGTATTTTACCCATGGAATTTGCATGATTTCATAAACCTTCAACATGCACACAATTTTCATCGTTCGTTGCAAATATTCCATCATTCTGGAATCTTTTGTGGCATATTCTCACGTGACATGGTTAACAATTAACATGGAATCATAAAAATAATTTTAATTTTCGTTACCCCTAATTCATGAAACAATCTGATTCCAGCGATTAAAGCTTCATATTTGGCTTCGTTGATTGATGCTTCGAACCCGAATTGTAAAGCTTACTCAATAGTTTCACCATATGGGGTCTAGAGTATCACTCCTGCTCATGCCCCTCGATTGTTGGACGCTCCATCTATGAAGAGATTCGAACAACCATCAACCGCTTCTTTCACCATTCTCCCATCATGCGTTCCTATCCCATAAGTAAAATCAGTAATAAAATCTACTAGCACCGTCCCTTCACCGAAGTCATTGGTTCATAACGAATTTCATACTGCCTCAGTTCGAAGGCCTACTTTGCGAGTCTTTCATTTATTTTAGGCTAGTGTAGTAGACTCTGAACGGGTGAATCTGTTAGGATAGTGACTGTGTGAGACTAGAAGTACTTTAATTTCAAGCCATGAATTCCACCGTAAGTATTAACTTTTCCATCCTTTTGTATTGAGTCTCAAATTCCACGAGGCATTTGATTATCAAATACACTAGTTTATGCTGCTTGTTTTCCACTTTGTTTAGGGTTGTACTCACTACCACTTCAGACACTGCTATATAGAGGAACAACTCTTCTCCTATAAAAGGCTTAGAGAGAAATGGTGGTAATGCAAGATATTCATTGATCTTTTGGAAGGCTTCCTCGCACTCTTCATCCTACTTGTGCACATAATCTTTTTTGAGCTTTGTGAAGACGACTTGCATTTGATTGTTGAATAGGAAAGGAACCTACTAAATCCTGCCAGATTTCCCATCAGGCTTTGTATTTCTTTCCAATTTCTCAGGGGCTTCATTTCCATCACTGCTTTGAATTGGTCTGGATTGACCTTAGTTCCTTGTTGTGTGACTAAGTGGCCAAGAAATTTTCTCTTCGGAGACTATGAATGTGAATTTCTCAGGGTTGAGCTTCATCTCACTCTACCTTAAAATGAAAAATGCTTCCTCTACTTGGCGTATGTGATCATGTCACTTTTCACTCTTCATCAACACGTCATCTATATAAACTTCCATTCTCTTTTTTATTTGATTGTAATAAAATATTCCTTGTTCAGTTAAAAAGAAATTTTTTTATTAGGTTGGAATATTTTCACCAAATTGTATCTTGAGTAAGGATTTATGAAGCTTAAGAGCCCATGCCCTGATGTAGCATATACCATCTGATCTATCTGAGGCAACAAATAGTTGTCTTTGAAGCAAGCTTTGTTCAAGTCATTGAAGCCCACACATATTCTCCACTTTTCATTCATCTTTTTAGCATCATGTCATTTGCTAGCCATTAAAGGTAATCTAACTCTTTAATGAAGCCAATGTTCAAGAGTTTCTCTACTTTTTCCTTTTGTAGCTGCACTTTGTTCTGGCGTGAAGCTTTGTTTTTTCTTCTTCACTAGTTTGAAAACATGGTTAATATTCAATTTATGGCATATAATATTTTCATCCATACCTTGGATTCCTATGGTCGTGTTTGAGGACACATTTTATTTCTCCTTAAGAATTTTTTCAGCTCCTCCTTTTTCATTACGCTAAGTAGAGCGCCTGTTCTGGTCACTTTATCATTCTTGTCTTTCTTATGTATTAGCTTTATTTATTCTATCGCTTTGTATCTCAGATTTTACAGCTCCTCCAGTCAATCTTTCTTTAATTGCTATTGGTTCATTTCTACAGCCTTCTGTTCAATACAGTGGTAGTTTTTTTAACTGAACCTAGGGTTGAGGTGCACAACATCAAGCAGCAAACTGATCTCCTCTGATCTTTTTGATACCGCTTGGTGACAGATATTTAAGCACTTGATAATTCGTCGATAGAATGTCCTGCATCTTACGCAGTCGTGTTCTTACCTGTATAAAATTGTAAGGGGTTGTCGCGTCTATCACCATGAATATTGTCAGATGGTTGAATGGATCAATGTCCATCGGGGGTACAAGTATTCCCTTTCTGTACGTGATTGCCTCGTTGAACTCGACTAATGGTTGTGGCAGTCCTTACAGTTTCTAAAAACCCATCGACATCTTCCCAATAATGGACAAGTGTTAGATATTGACCGCGCTCCCGTCATCGACCAAGGAATCTTCTTAGAAGATAGTTTCTAACTTGAATCATGATCACCAAGGCGTCATTATGTCATCTATCATGGTCCACCAAGTCCAAGTCATCAATGATGAGGAGTTCTTCATTATTCTCCCATTCTCGATCCTCACTCCTCGTCAATTTATTGTAATATAACTTACGTTCTTACCTCGTAATGTCTTCTTATTCTGTTACGGTGATGATGATATCTACAATCTACATTGACTCATTTTCTTTGTGTTGTGCTTATTTCTCTATTGTCAGCTTATGCTCCTCCTTAAACATATAATGTTTGTGGTAGTCTTCTTTACAAACCCTTCTATGTTGTCTTTCAACTGGTGACAATCTATGTTATAATGCCCATAGATCCTGTGATGATACGAGGAACACTTATTCTTATTCCTACTGGTTGGCTCTTTCTCCAGTGGCACTGGCGTTTTTAACCAGAGTATATTCTTTATTGCCTCCAGGGTTTGATTGACAGGCATGGTGACGATGTGTAGATCTTGTGTCTTGGTTAAACTCTTTTCGTGGTTCACCCCCGCTTCTTTTCATTCTCTCACTTGTATTCGCTTTTACCTTCATTCTTCTTAGTTCTTTCTGTAATCTTAATCCTGTTCTAGAACTTTTATCACTCGTTTATTGTTCCCCTGATTCATTCTAAAAGTGTCATCATGCTTTTCTTTTCTTCCTCCACAATGATATGTGTCTGCGCTTGCAGGAATATTTATGCCACCATGAGCGGCTTCACCTTGGATAGATTGCTAAACAGGGGGAAATTTAGGCCTAGACCTTGCGTGTATGCGAATCTAGCCACCTGATCATCATAATTTTCAACTTTGGCCATATCATCTTTGAAATAATGAGTGTAATCTCACAACGTTTCCCCTTTCTTGATGGAGATTATAAAGAGATAATTTTAATCTTCCATAACAAAGTGGTATGCGGAGTACGATTCTAGAAAGACAAAAGACATAGTGGTGAACTTATTAATTGAACATGGAGAAAGGGAATGGAACCAATTTAAAGTACTCTAGTATAGGCTGGTAGGGAACATTCGACTCACGAGTTCGTCCTCATGTCGGTATAAGTTCATAACTTACTTGAACTATGTGAGATGGTCAACTATATTTATTTTCTCTTATAGCATTTGAACAATGGGGCTACAAACTTTTTCTTTATTGGTTCAGCAAATATATCTAGACATGACGAGAAGCATGTGACTCCAAATTCTCCATGCATGTACTCATTAGGTTCCACATCTCCACCATCTTCCTTTTCTTCATCTGCTCAACTGGTATTTTTTATATCAACTCCTGCGGTCATTCTCTCCATCCACTTCCTCTCTATTATCCTTGTACTGGACCTCATCATCGTCCCATTGCGCATTCTATCTCACGTCTAGATTAATTCATCTAATGAGTTGGTCCTCTAGTTTTGTATGCTGATTCACCAGGTTTTCTAGTTCTTCCACATTATTTTGCTAACTCACTCCCGCTCATGTTTCTGTCACGTTCCATCACAAAGCGATGATATGTTCTTGTACAGTTTGTCACGTGTTATGTATGGCGTGATTTTTCTAGTTCTCCATGCTATGCATTCCCATCTGTATGACTTGTATAATCCCTTGGACCTCTATAGGTTGTGAGGGTTGATTAACATGATTCTCCTCGTTGTCGTTGTTGAGAATCAGATCTAGTTCTAGGCATCTTGCTTTGCAGTTTTGAGTTTTTTACTAAAGCTCTCGATTCAAGCACCAAACTGTAGAGAACTTTTACAGTGTAACACAAAATGAACTTAAAATGTAAAGAGAATAAAGTAGAAAATTTGAGAGATAGTAAACTCAATAAATGCTCTAAATTGCATTCAATATGCTTCGAGGTTACATTGACCCCTATTTATGTTGGGGATAATGCACTCAAATCATGTGTATTGATATTTTAATATGAAATTTAATGAAATTATAATTTTCTTTTAATTGTTATTTTAAATTATTGTTGAATAATTTATATAAATATCTGAAAATTTCATATTTATTAATGAGACTATGATCTTGTATTAATACGAGATGATTAAGATCATAGATGAATAAAATTATAAACAACATATTAAAGTATGAAATGTTTAATGAATGGTTGCTAGTACGGTTCACTAAAGATTATGAATGCATGTGATCAAGATCAGGATCATTGATGTGGATAAACATCTTAGTGAACGTACTTTATATAACAACATTATATATGACATGACCGATATAAATTAATATATTTATTAACTTAATGTTTATCATAAAAATTTAATACACATCAATCTGATGATCATATGTAGATCAGTCTCAATCTTGAGTAGTCATAAACTTCTATGCATGTCTACTGAATCTTTTGATTCACTCATTAATTATTTGTAAAACAGACTAGTGACTTTTGTTTTGGAGATTCACTGATATGGATGGATGAGAACATGATCTAACAAGATTTGGAATCCAAGATTTCAAAACGGATCATATATTAATTCCCTTACGTGTTAATTCCGGAACTGAATGGTTATTGAGCTCAAATTTATAATACGATAATAAATTAGTCATTCACTAGTAATTTGATGGTACTTAAGCATCAAGAGATTATTAGAAAGGTAAAAAAGTAATTTTGACCAGCTCTAATTTATGAACCAAGAATTGGAGGACAGAACCACATCAAATGTTTATATCAATGGACTACACGAGAATACTATGTAATAGATTCTATGATCTCTAAGATTGCGATTTTCATATTTATAGTGGAGTAATAATGGAATTAATAAAGAAGATTATTTAATAAAAGTGTATAATTAATAATCTGGTTTAGTGGAGCTTAGGATTATAGGTGGTCCTCAAGTCACCTCTACACAGTCTAGGATATGAATATTTCAGGACATGCGAAAATGTATAACTTATAAACAGAATTATATTTCTGGGGTAAGTACATTATTATGATATAATTATATGTGATTAATTAATTAAAAATTAATTACTTAAATTATTTATATTAATTTTTGAAAATTATATATAAATAATTAAATCGTTTAATTTTCTAATTATCGATTAGTGAGACAATATATCTAATTTATGAAATTATATAATGTTAAATTATTATTAGATAATAATTCAAAATTTGAATAAACTAAATATGTTATTTGTGAACTAATAGATAAGCTAGTTGATAGGATGATCAGATAAGTTAATTTTAAATTAACTGATATCTAGATATTTATCTGATTAAAATAAATAAATAATTTACAGAAATTACCACGTGGCATGTTGACTCCCACATGTTAGTCATTGATTAAGAATTAAAAATTGACATGGACTACTGTAGTGCCACGTGTGACTACAGTTAGGCGTGCAATACTGTAGTGCCGTGAATTATAGTGTCGTGAGGTACTGTGATACCTCATGGCACACTGTAGTGTTGTGTGGTACAACAATTATGCACAGTTGCTGTGGGTCTCACTACAATGGTAATTTTGTAATTAATTATTATTTTGTGTAGATCTTTAAAAATCTAGAGTGCCTAAAAATATGTATATATATTATTCTATTGGCCTCATTGCTGGATTTATGTGCTAACAACACAATTGCTCTTAAGGTGAAACTCTCTGAGATTAAAAAGTTAATCAAAAAAAGCTATGTAAGAATATCATTATATTCTCTTCGAGATTAATCTCACAAAATTATTCTCTTTCCAAAAATCTTTAGATCTCATCTCTTGAGTACATCTAGAGACAGAAAAATGTTATTGTTATATTCTACGTGCCCACACACGTCCTAGTGTGTTTGAAGATTGAATTGAAAGATATTGGTGTGGATCTCGAAGTTTTTTATTCGTGGGAACGGAAGATCGTTAGTTTGTGAGGACACTTGATTAGATTACAAGAGATATATATTTTATATCCATGCATGTCTTTGATTTAATGTATAAATATATAATGGATCTAATTGAAAAGAGTTTTCAATAAAACATTTTATTTTGGAAACCATTGCGTCACGTTAATTTTCTTTTATTGAAAACATTCATTTTTAATAAAAATTTTAAATGTCGCGCGAGCGCCGCATTTCCAACAATTGGTATCAGGGCGGTCTCTATATATTTATGTATTAAATATTGTGTGAGTGTTCTTGCATTACTCATAATATTTTGATATATATGAATGAATAGATGGTTTGGTTTTTGAATGTATGGTTAACGATGGAACATTAATTGTATGGTGACTAAGATGCTAGGTTTTGTTCTTAACTTTTCCTTAGATCTGGTGCAAGTCATTTTGAAGCATAGGAACTTTTGAAATTTTTATTTTGAATATTATGTTGTAAAAATTTTGATTGTAAGAAGACGAAGAACACACGAGAAGAATGAGGATGAAAAAGCAAAAGTAGAATTTTCTAGAGAATTTTGGCGCCGGCACCGAAAATTAGATTTTCAGAGCTGGCACCGCCGGTAGACCAGTGACGGCAATGTCAGACGGACCCAACTCGGTATTCTTAAAACAATAGCCCCTGTGAAAAAAAAATGATTTGCTGAGACAGCAGCGCCGCCATGACGAATGGCGATGGATGGGGGCGGCGGTGGGAGAGTCATATCGTTGGTGGCAATTGTTATTACTGCCAGGGAAGTTTCGCATAAACCCTGATACTGTGTTACCATATTCCTATAGTGTTTTACGGAAACCCAAACTCTATTTTTTAACTTCTAAATTTTTCAGAATTAATTTTTACTCTTTAATTTAATAAAAATTAAAAATTAATTGATTGATTGAGTTTGATCCAAGTTTGATGAGTCTTTAGATTGTATTTGACTAAATTAAATTCAATAATTTTTAAAAGATAATTATAGAGATTATTTAATTAAGAAAAATAGTTTATCCTAATTAAAAGGGTTTTGTTCAAAACTTGAAAATTATAAATATGGACCCCTGGTGAAGAATGAGATGTTTTAGAAATATGTACTCATGAAGTCCTCTATGTAATTTATTTTTATTTTTTAATAGTTATAATTTAGAAATATCCAATTGTCATTAGATTCATCATTAGTTTATTTAATTGTTAAATAAATATTTATTGATATGATTGATAACATGACCATGTATTGGTCGATCATATGTCATACATGAAACCCCGTAAACTTTTATTTGATCATGCATCTCGTTAGTAGAAACATGATTGATTAAGATTCTCCTAGTATGTTTATATGGATTGCTTTTTGAAATCAATTGCATGTAAACTGCTAGGTTTAATTAGTTGAAACTTAGTAATTATACCACTCGAAAGGCTATAGTAACCTTTAGCGTAACCAACTTTATTAAAGGACTTTTATTAAAGTTTTATGAATGTAATTAATTTGTTATTATTTTAACTAATAATTAATTTAGAATTAATTTATTATTTAAAAAAGAAATTAATTATCCTAAAATAGTGAGATAGAGAAGGTTGAGATGTCAATGTAACATTTGGTTTCCATTATTCGTACAACATCGTGACATGCAATGAGAGTTTGGAGATGGCTTTGATTTCATCCTCCTAAAGAAGTTTTCGAGCTATATCAATACCTAGGCGGAACTTCTTAAGAACATAGGACTAAGTGATGTAAGTTTTGACCGACCCTAAGATGACATATTCTAAATCTAGTCATGGAATCCGAAATAATGGGTTTCACTCACAAAAGTCACAATTAAACTTGACCAAATTAGCGACTTTATTGTTAAAAGAGAAAATATGAGATACTTTAAGTTTAAATTAATAAAGATGAAAATGTCTCATAGACAGTCTAGGATTAATCTGACTGACCCTAAGGCAGAACGTTAATTATTAGGTTGTTTTATCGTGGATTAGTAAATGTAAAATTTATGTGTTTATTATGTTGTATTCATGTATCACGTTTGCTTTTCAAATTCAGGATATTTATTTCAATTATATTGAATTATGTATGTTTTATTTTTCAATTATCATTATGTCTACCATATACAGTTCTATTACTGCTATACTTGCACTTGAGAAATTGAATGGTGATAATTTCATGAGATGAAAATCAAATTTAAACTTGATGCTAACTTGTGAGAACCACAAATTTGTTCTTACTAAAGAATGTCTTGAGGAGTCCGCTGCCAATGCCCCTAAGAATGTTAGGGACGGGTTTGACGCTTGGATTAAATCCAACAACAATGCGAAGTGCTACATGCTTGTGAGCATGAATGATGTTTTGAGAACCAAACATGAGAGCATGGAGACTGCCTATGAGATTATGGAATCTCCACATGCAATGTTTGGGCATCAGTCTGAACAAAGTCATAATGAGGCTACTAGGAGCTACATGACGACCAAGATGAAGAAATGTACTTCTATGCATGAACATGTTTTGAACATGATAAATATAATGCATGAGGCAAAAATATATGGGGATACCATTGATGAGCGAACTCAAGTGAACATTATATTTGAATCGCTCACACTTGCTTTTTCTGCTTTCACCACCAACTATGTTATGAACAAGTTAAATTTTAACATGATCCAATTGTTAAATGAGCTGCAGATGTTTGAGTCACTCAACAAAATTATGACCAAAGAAGGCGACGCAAATGTTACTGAGCAAAAGTCATATTTCAATGTTGTTAAGAACAACAAGAGGAAGAAGAACAATGGTAAGGAAAAGAGTAAGAATAAGATAAGAAAGAAAGCCGAGAAGTCAGCTAAAGGCCAAGAAGAATAAGAAAGATAACAACTCCAAGAAGAAAGAACCAAGGGAAAAAATGTTTCCATTGTGGAGTTGAAGGTCAATGGAAGAGAAACTGTAACAAGTATCTCTTTGAGCTGAAAAAGAAAGGTAAATGTGATTTACTTGTACTTGAAGTTTGTTTAGTGGAATATGATTTTTTCATCCTGCATACTGAATTCAGGATCCACTAACCATGTATATTCTTCTTTGCAGATACTTGATTTGTCAAGGAAACTGGCTGATGGCAAGGTGATAATGAGAGTTGATAGTGGTACGCTCGTATCAGTAAAAGCATTGGGGACATGTCGTTTAAGCTTTGAAAATAAGTTTCTTGTTTGGAACAATGTTTATTTTATTCTAAATTTTTGAGAAATTTGAATTATTTATAGTTGTTGCATGATCAATTTTTTTATATTTCTTTTAATAATAATCAGCTTATTATTTCTAAGAATGGATTCAATATTTCTCTTGCAAAAGCTTCGAACGGGCTGTATATGCTTAATTCGACTGGACGTACGTTAAATAATTTAAAATTATTTACAGTAGCAAATCCTAAAAGTAACAAACAATAAAGAGTTTCTCATGATGATACGCATCTATGGCATCTTTGGTTGAGACATATTAATTTAGATTGATTCAACCGATTAACAAAGCATGGTGTTTTGAGAGAACTAAAATTGTGACTCTTATGGTTTGTGAATCTTGTCTAAATGGTAAAATGACCGAGAAACCTTTTACTGTAAAGGGCCAAAGTGCCAAAGAACCACTTGAGCTAGTACATAGTAATCTATGTGGACCGATCAATGTACAAGCTAGAGGTGGGTATGAGTACTTCGTCACATTTATTGACGATTATTCTATATATGGTTATACTTACTTGATACATAGAAAGTCTGAAACTTTTGGAAAGTTTAAAAACTTCAAAGATGAAGCCAAAAAGCAATTAGGTAAATCTTTGAAAACACTTCGATCAGATCGTGGTGGTGAATACTTGGATTTATAATTTAAGGATTACCTGTTGGAGTATGGCATTGTATCCCAACTCACACCACCTGGAATGCAACAACAAAATGGTGTTTCAAAATGGATATGGTTAGGTCGATATTATGCTAGTCATCACTATCACTCACATTCTGGGAATATGCATTTCAAACGGCAACCTACATTTTGAATGTAGCGCATTCTAAGTCTGTATGCAATACACTTTTAGAGTTATGGAATGACTCCAAATCTAGTTTGTGACATTTCCATGTATGGGGTGTCCAACTCACGTTCTTAGACCCAAGACTGAAAAGTTAGATTTAAGGTCTGAAGTGTGTATATTTGTTCGCCATGCTTCAGAAATAATATGTGGGTACTTTTATATTCACAAGAATCGAAAGGTGTTGTATCGACAAATGTCACTTTCCTTGAACACGACTATATGGAAAACTACAAACCTTAGAGCAAAGTACTTCTCAAAGAATTAACATCCGATGAGATCAGGTAACGTTCATCATTAACTGATAGATGACAAACCACAAAAACCATTATTCCTGTTCAGGAAACTCTGGATCAACGTCGTAGTGGGATGGTTGTAAGACGCCCGATTTGCTATGAACTCGAGGCACATGTCCTAGTGTCAGGCACTGATAAAAACGATCCATTAACCTTTAAAGAGATACTGGAAGATCTTGAAAATGAGAAATGACAAGATGCCATGAACCAAGAAATATAATTGATATATTCCAATTATGTCTAGAAACTTGTAGATCTATCAGAAGATGTCAGACCTATTGGATATAAATGGATCTTCAAGAAGAAAAGAGGCGCAAATGGAAAAGTAGAGACTTTCAAGGCATGGCTGGTAGCCAAAGGCTATACACAAAGAGAATGAGTCAATTATGAAGAGACATTATCTCTTATAGCCATGCTAAAATCCATTTACATTCTTTTGTCCATTGCCGCTAGTTAGACTATGCAATATGGTAAATGGACGTCAAGACAACTTTTCTGAATGGATTTATTGAAAATAAACATCTATATGATGCAATCTGAAGAGTACGTGAAAAATGGGCAAGATCAGAAAGTATGCAAGTTACTTATATCCATTTATAGATTAAAGCAAATATCTAGATGTTGGAATCTTACCTTTGATGGGATTGTTAAATCGTATGGCTTCGAGCAAAATGTTGACCAAGCTTGTGTTTATAAATACATCAAAGATAAGATAGTGGTTTTCTTGTTCTTTATGTTGACGATATTCTACTAATTGGGAATGATGTAGACACTCTGTCAAAAGTAAAGAAGTAGTTAGATAAGAAAATTTAAATAAAAATTTTGGAAGAGGCGAGTTGTGTTCTAGGCATCACTAAAAAAATATAGCATTCTACAAGATTTAAATACAAGGTTTACAGTCTCCTATTGTTAGAAACTCAAAACAACAAGATTTTTTAAGAATCAAGTCAAAAAAATTCTTGTTAAAAGTATAAAAAAGTCAGGATGGCAAATTGAACAAAAGAAGGACTAAAAAATTGGAGACGAGGGACATAAGATATTCCCTTCTCGAGCTCTCTCAGAAGCTCAAATCTTTGAGTTTTAAAGAGAAGCTCAAATCGTTGCTTCTCTCTCTCCCAATCCCTCTCAAATTTTCACATCCTTAGATTTTCAGTTCTGGTCCCTCTCTCTCTCTCTCTCTCTCGATTCTTCTCCAGATCCTCTCTCACGCAGCTTCTAACTTTAGACCACCTAGGGCTAGGCCATCGACGAAGAAGAGAGAGCAGAGTTCATTGATTGACGTCTCTCTCACTCTCTCATTAAAAAATAAAAAGCGAACATGGTTTTCGTTGAATTTCAGGTTTGATTCTCTAGTCTCTTTCTCCTTCGTGTCTTTGATCTACTGTGTCACTGATCTACTATGTCTAAATCATTTTACTGCTCTGTCTGAAATTTGTGTAAGGTTTATGAATCTACGAATCTGTGTAGGGTATGTGAATATGTGCTTTACTGTTTGTGAATCTAGGTGGGTCTTATGAATTCATCTACTGCAGTGATACTTTTGACGAGAACACTCCACCCACTGGTGACCTAGATCAGATCTCTTCTTTAGGTGCATCTATATTTAGGGGGATGTAATATGGTGACAACTATGCCGTTTGGCTAATACATGTGACATTGTATTCCATTTTCTTCCCACTTTAAACCTGTTTTGAAACATTTTCTTCAGTTTCCGTCCAACCATGAATGATGGACAACAGTTAAGTTAGAGCATTCTACTTTGGCCCTTGCTTTCTTATTTATATTATCCTCTTTCTTTGCTTTGGAGAAAATGTTTTTTTGTGTCTGTTTTTATCTGCTAATTGATTCTTTCTTTCTTCATGCTAGGGATGGATGTTTTCATATGATCCATTCTAGAGGCCACAACAAATGAAGGTCATTTATATTTTTTCCAATTTTATCTGTATATCATGTACTTTTCATATTCTAGGAACACTAGCCACTTATATTTTTCATATTTTTATCTGTATATCTGTGATTTTTGTTGATGTTGCTCTATTTTGTCCTTGTCACTATAGAAGTTTAACTCCATAACCAACCACTTTTTGCGATCAGAAAGATGTGTGGTTGAAATGATTGGCAATGCTACGTAATGTAAGAAAAAAGTGGAAGGTATTGAGCAGTTGGACTTTAACATGCTGGAACAATGCAAAGTCATTTATCTTACTCGAACTTAATATTCTCCTGATGGTTGATGATTTTGTTTTTTACTCGAAGAATATGGTTTGTTTCACTTAACTCTTTATCTTATATGTATAATTCTTGTGCTCTTGTTGGTCTATATAGGACTTTTGCATCTAATGGTAAAAATCAAGTTATATCTCATATCTTTGTCCCTATTTAAAGTTAGTTCTGCTTCTCTTGTTGAATTTTTTTTATAGATTCCCTACCTATTTAGTAACTAATAGTAGTAGTTTGATAGTTTCCCTAATTATTTTTCTCTAATGTTAATGCTCATGTGGCTTAATTCATACCGATGTGTCCATGCTTAAAGTGACAGACAAGTTATTGATTATTGCTTACAATTCATTGTTATTATAGTGTATATGAGTTGTGAGAAATTTAAACAAGTACAATGACTATATATTTTCCTTAAAATTCAAAACCTACAATCCCTTGAAGGTATTCAACATGGCATCAAATTTTGAAGAGTTAAGCAGTGGAAATTTGAAGTTATTTTGAAGCGTTTGTGAAACTTTTAGATGCTTTTTTTAAATGAATGTTGTATTAGTAGACTAACTAAGTACTAATACTTTTACATGAAACTTTTGGATAATATTTTGTGAAAATAAAATGATGTTGAATGCATTTTAGTCTAGTAATATATTAATTTTGAATGTTTAAATAGGTACGTAAACAAGTGCATATAAATTGATTGTAAAAAATAGCATTTAAAATGCCAGGAAAATCTCTTTATAAGAGGCAAAATTTATGACAAAAAACTATATCAATGAGATTCAAAAAATCTTATGGTATCTGATTTAATATGATATAAAAATACATGTCAATACTCACAAGTATTAAAACACATGTTGAATACATTCAACATGTGTCCGAAAATCCTATTAAATAACATTTCTACAGGAATTGAAAAATCCTGTAAAAAGTGAGTGACCATTGAGTTCTTCACAAGAGACATTACGACTTGTGAAAAACACAGACTTTTAATATGAGGGGTTGTTCTTTCTATGGATTACTTTTTATAGGGTTGCCTACCTCTTGTAGAATATCATATTTCTTGTAGTGCGTCCAGATCCTAAGGAATAGAAAGAACAAGCTCTTGACACTTTCTCATGCATCTTATATTGATAAGGTGCTGGAGAGATTCTATATGGAGAATACCAAGAAAGGTCAACTACTGACCAAACATGAAATTGTCCTCTCCAAGAAGCAATGTCCTAAGACACCGCATGAAGAAGATGATATGCTTCAACTATTGGTAGTCTCATATATGCCATATTGTGTACGAGACCAGACATATGTTATGCAGTGAAAATTGTCAATCATTATTAATCTAATACTGGTTTTGAACATTGAATTACAATAAAACACATTCTCAAGTATCTTAGAAGAATGAGAAACTATATGTTTGTTTGTTCTGGTGGAGACTTGAATCATATTGGATATACTGATTAGGAATCGGATAAGGATAGTCGAAAGTAGATGTCTGGATCGCATACCAAGGTGATCTGACTGTTATATAGATAACGTTGGATCAGAACTTGGCTGACCCATTTACCAAGATACTTCATGTGAAGTCATTTGAGGGTCATGTGTGAAACATGAGGTTGTGAGAGATGTCACATTTGCATTTGGGCATGCAAGATTGTTAGGGGTAATGCCCTCAAAACATGTGTATTGACATCTTAATATAAAATTTAATGAAATTATATTTTTATTATAATTTTTCTTTGAAATTATTGTTGAATAACTGATAGAAATATTTGAAAATTCCATATTCGTTAATGAGACTATGATCTTGTATTAGTACAAGATGATTTAGATCATAGATAAGAAATAAAATTGTCAGCAACATATTAAATTATGGAATCTTTACTGAATGGTTGCTAGTACAGTTCCGTAAGCATTATGAATGCATGTGATCTAGATCCAGATAATTGATGTGGATAGACATCTTAGTGAATGTACTTTATATAATAAGATTATATATGACAAGACTGTTGTGAATTAATATCTTTATTACTTACCATTTATCATAAAGATTTAATACACATCAATATGATGATCATATGTAGATCAACATGAATCTTGAGTAGTTTTGAACTCTCATGCATGACTACTAGATCTTTTGATTCACTCGTTAAAGTTTGTTTGTAAAACAGACTAGTGACTTTTATTTTGGAGATTCAGTGATATGGATTGCTGGGAAGATGATCTTACAAGATTTGAAATCCAAACTTTCCTAACAGATCATATATTGGTTCTCTTAAGTGATAATTCTAGAACTGAATGATTATTGAGCTCAAATTATAATACGATTATAAATTAGTCATTCACTAGTGAATTAATGGTACTTAATGATCAAGAGGTAATTAGAAGGGTAAAATGATAATTTTGACCAGCTCTAATATATGAACCAATAAGTGGAGGACATAATTACATGAAATGATTATATCAATGGACTACATCAGAATACTCTATAAATATATTTTATGATCTCTAAGAGTGCAATTTCATATTTATAGTGGGGTAATAATAAAATTAATAAATAAGATTATTTAATTAAAGAGTTTAATTAATAATCTAATTTATTGGAGCTTAGAGTTTATAGGTCCATGGTACCCAAGTCACCTCAGTTGTGAATATTTCAGGACATGAGAAAATGACTAACTTGCACAATGAATTATATTTTTAGGGCAAATACATGATTATGAGATAATTATGTGTGATTAATTAATTAATTAAATTATTTATATTAATTTTTAAAAATTATATATAAATAATTATAACGATTAATTTTCTAATTATCGATAAGTCAGAGAGTACATGTAAATTGTGAAATTATATATTGTTAAATTATTAGATGATAATTTAAAATTTGAATCAACTAAATGTGTTATTTGTAAACTAACAGATAAACTAGTTGATAGAGATGATCAGATAAGTTAATTTGAATTAATTGATATCTAAATATTTATCTGATTAAAATAAATAATTAATTTACAGAAATTATCACGTGGCGTGTTGGACTGTCACATGTCAATTACTTATTGAGAATAAGAAATTGACATGGACTACTGTAGTGCCACATAACACTATAGTTAGACGTGCAATATCATACTGCCACAGACACTACAGTAATGCCGTGAGGCACTGCGATACTTCATGTCACACTACAGTGGGTACCACTATAATGATAATTTTGTGATTAATTATTAGTTTGTGTATATCCCTAAAAATCTAGGTTGCCTAGAATATAAATATATAAATATTATTCTATTGGCCTTAGAGCTGGATTTTGTGTGCTAACAACACAGTTGCTATCAGAGTGAAACTCTCTGAGATTAAAAAGTTAATAAAAAACTTTGCGAGAATAATCATTGTATTCTCTCAGAGATTAGTCTCACAAAATTATTCCTTCTCCGAAAATTTCTAGATCTCATGTACTGAGTACATCTAGAGACATAAAATTGTTTTGCTATATTCTACGTGCCCACACACGTTTTAGTGTGTTTGAGAATTGACTTGGAAGATCTTGGTGTAAATCTCGGAGTTCGTTGCTCGTGGAAATGGAAGATCGTTGGTTTGCGAGAACGCTTGATTAGAGTACCCGATGTATATATTCTATATCCATGTATATCTTCAATTTAATATGTAAATATAAATGGATACGAACGTAAATAGTTTTCAATAAAAAAAAATTTTGGATATCGTGGCGTTGCAATTATTTCGATTAAAGTTTAAATTTTTTTAAAGAGCTCACGCGCTTCCGCTGCATGCGCCGCGGTTCCAACAATTTATACAAGAAATTTGGTTATAAAAATTCTAGAAGATTCTACTAGTCTATTGCTACATAATCGGAAAATTTGAGAATATCCCGCCTTTAAAGAATATTCACTTGATTATGTTGATACTAATCCTTATTAGCAACCTTATCGTGGCCATTAGGTTTCATCCATCGGTAGTCATTTTTCCAGCTTACTAGCAATCCGCTTCCTTCCTGTTGATTGGTCAAAAGTTGATTACTTGGCACGGATACTGTACACTCACATCACAAGCATTGACAATCGTAAAGATGTTCAACACCACAATGTTGCATGCATAGAGTTGTTCTTGTTTTATCAATGGAACTTTTGTTATGTTGTTTTGGAGCAAATTCAATGCGGATGTGTACACCTGTCACAAATATTTCTACGCTACCATAACGGTAAGGATAAGAAGTGTATCCCTTAATAGATTACTCTCATGTGCATAGTGTGAGGTGATCTTGGTTGATACACTCGCTACCACTATTGTTTAGTCTTATTCTTCACTTAAGAAAATTTCTACAATATTGATATTGAGTATATTCACCATTCGTCACTCTGAAATTATGTGATGTGAGAGGAGCTAGTGGTGAATAGACCTCGATGCCTGTACTATAATCTTATTCATCACCCAAGAATTTTTTCAAAGTATAGGTATCTTTTAAGATGTATCTATCGTTAGATTATCATCATGTTACAATAAAGATATTGTAGTCTTACCCATCATTAGATATATATGATGTCGATATTGCTACCGATGATGTATTCAGCAATATTTTATCACCCTCAGATCTCATTTGATATTATATGAGGCAATCTAACGGTAAATATAGAGTGTTTAACTTCATATAACTAATTCTTATCTATTTCGAAAGTTAGGGCGATTTTTGGGTTTATAGTGGAAACTAAACACATTTTTGGCTTGTAGGAATTATTTATTTATTTTTTTGTTGTCTGTGGCTTTTGATGTCCTTTTCTTTTATGGTGCTTGAAGCAAACACACCTAGGGTATAAAGGCAACTGAGTACTGTTTGATAATTGTATTTATCTTTTCAATTTTTGAAATAAAAGAATTTCCTAAAATAAGTTTACCAAAAGTGTATTAAAATCTTAAATGTTTTCTAAAATTATTTTTAGAGAAAACATTTAAACTGAAACACTTTTTAATTATTACTGTTAGACAGATTTTCAGATTTTTAGCGTTTAAAAAAAATTGTTTTTCTTGTTTTTTACTTTATCTAAGAACTCCCATTTTCTAACAATTACATATTTTGGTTCTTTTTCTCTCAACCTCAAATTTCTCAGCTTTCCTTTCCTTTTTTGGACTTATTCATTTGCAAATAAAAAAGCTCCCTAGTTTCTCTTTTTACCAAGTTTGTTGTTAGACTTGCTCATTTCTATCCACTTGACATTTCCCTTTCTCTCTGGTTTTTCTTTTGGTATCCTTCAGAGACCCACCTGAATTTGAAGGTTAATTTCTTCAAATATTCTTCTAAAGGATATATCTGTTATTTTTGTCAAAATTTTAAGCTTTTTGCATCTATTAATTCTAATCAGGAGGCTTTCTGAGTATGGTCAATTTGTTATTGGTTTGTACTCATTTGCGAAACTAACCGCTAATGAAGAAGATTTAGTTTTCTTTTTGTGTGATTCTACTGTTTTAGGGCTTCTCTGTAGCTAACACTGTGATTTTTTTTTCTGTAGAAAGAAAAATGGTGAGAGGGAAGACTCAGATGAGGCTAATAGAGAACGTTACAAGCAGGCAAGTGACATTTTCAAAGAGACGAAATGGGATATTGAAAAAGGCTTTTGAGCTTTCAGTTCTTTGTGATGCTGAGGTTGCCCTTATCATCTTCTCTCCCGGAGGAAAGCTCTATGAATTTGCAAGCTCTAGGTATGGGTTTCATATTTGTACAGGCTTTTGGTGCAACTTTAGGTTTCTCTTTTGATATACTTTTCTTGTTTCTTTTGGAAATAATTGCTTTGTGCTAATTTAATTGTTGAATTTCATGCATGTTTTGATGTGGGTCTTTCCATTTTAGGGTTACAATGTGTTTTTTTCTTTCTTTCTTTGTGTGTTTGTTCTCATACACCCCTGACAGCATACCCGCAGAGATCTGTGCACCAAACAGCACCAATAAAAATTTTGATCAGCTATTTAACAAAAAAATTTGATCAATTAACACCCAAAAGGGTTCTTTTGATAAAGATCTCTTTTGGTATTCTTAAAATCGTTAAATTTAATTTGAATGTTTTCTTTTTTAGTCAGCAAACATCCATAAGAAAAGTGAGTGATTGATCTATATCAATCAATCTTCATAAGTACATAAAAATTATAGTTTGAAATAATTTTTCTTCCTAGGGATTTCCATTCTTTTAATATTAGATTCATCTTTGAAGTTTAATTGTTACCTTTTATTGCTAAATGATTCTACCCAATTTATACGCCAAAGTAAAGGGAACAAAGCTAGCTTTAGCAGTGGTCATGACTATATATGTAGTTTTCATCTTGGTGTAATAAAGTAAAATGTTTTGGGGAAGATGGATCATTTGGTACAAAATAATACAACAAATGGTGTGAAATTCAACTTCTGACTATGAGAAAGGATTCTCTACAATTTAATAACTAAAACCCATCTTCAGCAAATGTACTAGCATAACTATCTTTAATGGAGAGCCCCACTGAAAATAAAATTTTAATTCGAGGGTTTATTGGATATAGTACATAAAAACAATAAAAATTTGGGGGTTTATTGAATATAGTACATAAAAACAATAAGAAATTGTACTATTATAAAGGTGCTAATAACAATAAACTGACATACGTTCTTCAATTTTGAGGGAAATCTTTTAAAAATATCCTTCAACTTCCATATAAGTACGTACACTTTTTCAGATACAATCTTGAAAAATCAGTTCATTTTCCAAGCTGTTTGAACACTACCCAAGGGTTCTATATATAGTTCAAAACCAACCAAAAAAAGTTTGTTGATTTCATCCATTGAACCCCACAGAAGTCTGATTTTGGTTAGTCTTTATTGTGTTATGAAAAAAAGAGAGGTTTATGGTAAACCCATAATGCCATAATTTACATCTTATAAAATAATTATGCTATTGTCATGACTTTGTGGCTAACAGCACTTACGAGTCAAGAGTTTTAACTAAGTTAGGCATACTTCATAATGGTTTCTTTTCTTTTTATTGAAAGAGTAATCGTTATTGAAGAAATAATCCTACATTGTTTGAGAAAAAATTATGGGCTAAGAATATAATTAAACTTAGGGCGATCCTGAACTCAGATTCCACCTTTTGAGTTAACCCGTGAAACTTTAACATAGAATCAGAACCAACTCAAACACAAGCGGAATCATGTTACTTTTTCACGTGTTAAGAACCATCAAAAGATCAAGATGCACATGATGATGCGTATTGAGAAAATAATCTCATATTGGCTGGAGAAAAAGTCATAGACTAAGAATATAAGTTTTGGGTAATCCTCAACCCTTAAACTAGTTTTGGAGTATGAGTTAAGGTCTTGAAACTTTAACAATCTCTGCATTAGTTTCTCACTTTCAAAAGCTAAAGTTAGGTACACAAGAAAAGTCTGTATATGCCCCTTTTTAGAAAATGTTTTCGAAGATTTGTCATCAAATTCTACTAGAGTCCTAGAAAATAGGACTTGCATATTAAAATATGTAAAGATTAATTCAATAGTTAGTTTTTAGAAACTTTTTTGACGAATTGAGCATTCATTTTCAAATTAGAAAAAACTTGAAAAGTGAAAAAAAAATGTTTACTAGTGGTGATATCTCAATCTACGCCCAACAGACACATTTTATTTCAGATAAAACTTGGTCAATATACTCATTTTAAAAAAACTCACGTATAACAAATGATAAGACTTTAATTTTAGTCACTAAATTCAAAGAATACCAATGTAATGATACAAATCAGATTTCTAGTGTCTCGAAGGAAAAATTGGTAATGATAGGAACTGGTTATGCAGCTACATAAAAGTGCTCTACTATATTGTAAATTAGTACGTATATATATGAAACAAGAAAACGTTTTCAAGTGAAAACAAGTCGATGTCATTCAGTAGAATGACATGATTTACTCAAGAATCATGTTATACTGACACCGTGCAAAAAAAGTGATATGTACTGCGTTAACAGGAGGCCACATATCATCTTTGATATTCAAAAGGAATCAAACATGTACCAAAATGTATTAAGCGGCTAGTTAGATCCCTAAGATATCTAAAGCTGTGGTAGTTTTGTTCTCTTTTGATCTGGTGTCTTGTATGATTTTCTAATGGAGTGGAAGATTTTGAGGCTCCAATCCGGAAGTTTTCAAGCTGTGTGTTTAGTCTTAAACCAATTTATCCAATGTTTTCTTTTTCAGAAATCGATATCATTTGAAGAGGTCATTGTTAAAAATATTTGACATTTTCTTTTTCAACATTGTAATTTGATAATTGCTAATGAGAATGGCTAGTTATGACTAGTCAAGCTAATAAATTTGGCGTGAAATGAAATTAAAACTGACAGCATAATCTCAAGGTGATAAATTTACCAATTCGAATAAATCGACCTAATATACTAATGTGTTTGTTTTGTAAGAAAAAAACATGAAATTGAAGATAAATTAATGAAATGGAATAATTAGAATTATAAGATATGTGACCCGTGTTTAATATTTATTTGGTTATGATTTAGGATGAATAAGGTAAACAATAACCAAATCAATTTCATTTTTTTGTGTGAAATGAAATTTAATAATTGTAATTTTGACAATAAATATATTATATAAAGAGTAATTATATACCGATCAAGTTATGGACGTCAACCAAGTGATGTGTCGTTCATTGATAGGTTGATTTGATAAATCATTTCGATGAGATAAAACATAAATTTATTATTGAATGCACATAATTGATCACTCAAAATTTAGTTCATTGGCCTGGAGTTATTCTTTTGTAAAATAAGGAAGTAATGATTTTGAGCAATTGAAGGAATTAAAAACAAAACCAAGCCTGTTATAAATAAAGACATATGTTACTTCATTCAGACATGATCAATTTAGTTCATGTACGTTGTCTATTCATGGAGTTGTTCTTTTTGGCTGGGCTATATTGTCCTTATTAATAGTTGTGCAATTTTTTTTAACAAATCACAAATTTTTGTTTAGTGTGGACGTTAATCATCTATGATAGTTCATCTCGCCTGCTACATGCATTTATTAGTCAACTAGGATAGTTCATCTTGCCAGCTACATGTATTTATTAGGGAGGCCTATTGTTGATAATTATAATTGTCCATGTCATCTCTATCCAAATTTTTTCTTGCAAAAAGTTAATCTGCAATTCATATAAGTTCACATCTATATATATTATAAAAGATAACTAGTTACCGTGAGATTGGGGGTTTGCTCCTCCAGGTCGCAGGTTCAAACAAAGGCGTTGTAATTTCATGGTTATCGGATTGAGGATTTATCTCTCGAATTAACTAATGTGTACTTGTGGAAAAATCTTTGTCGAGGACTTGTGCACACTTGGAATTAGTCGAAAAACTACACTCCAGAGGCTCGAGGTTAAAAAAAATAAAAAATTAAAAGACAAAATCATGCTTAGTTAATAAGCGTACCTGATTAATCATCATACTTATAGCAAGTTTAATAGGGATTGAAGAAAGCAAGAATCATCGACAGAAACATTAAAAATCGATCATCTGACCAACCAACAAACAATGCATTTGTTAGAACGGGAAACCAATGGTTATGTGTAAATATTGCTTATACATATGGTTTGTTCCTAGTTTGTGAGAAATTGACTTTGGAAAGAGATAGAATTTAGGAAAGAAATATTTAAAGTTAAGAAATATCAATTAGTAGTAAAAAAATATTGTTTGTGATGAAAATTTATCTGAAGAATGGGTAATTAGTGTTGGAATTTTAATATTTGTGTGTTACAAATTTTAACTATCACACTTAATGTTTTATGATGTTTGATGTTTTATGAGTTTCAAATAATAAAATTAATGTTCTACCATTTAACTTTTAGTTTTACAATTATTACTTTTTGGAAGTAACGTGTTTTGAATTTCTATATAGACAAAGTTATTCTTCTCTTCCATAAGAAGAAGAAATATGTACTAGTTACATATGAGTTTTCACAAAATCATTCTATCTCAAATCTCCTACGATGGATATAGTGTATGGTCTCCGTGGTTCTTCTATTTGAGTGCATGTGTAGAAGAACATAGCTTAGACTGTTGAATCCTGGAGGCCGAATTCGTAGAGAACCTTGATGCACTGGGATACTTTTCATGAGAACGCAGAATCGACTTTAAGGATGTGGCTTGCCACGCTTCAGTCTAATATATTTTATTGACTCACAATAACCTCTATTGTTTTTCTAACAATCTTAAAGCCGATTCTTAGGTTATTGTGAATTTTACGACCTATAATTCTCGTAGTTAGTTTATTGATTCTTAATACCGAATCTGATCATTGTGATGATATACATGACTGGAATATTTTAGTTAAGTAATTCACGTGTGCAATGTAATGAAATGTCTTTAATTTTTAACTCGGAGCATGTTGAAGGTGATGTATGGAGTTTTTGAAATCATCATATTTTAGTTGATAAAACATTCTTATGGGAATATGAACAAATAACAATTGTGGAGTTTGACAGTTTATAACATCTAGCAGTGGCAAATTATAAATTCTTTTCTACGTTAGAAATTTTAAATTGTGAAATGATTTCCTAAGAGGTAAAATCGCCTATTAATTAGTTAATATCAATTTTTTATTTATTTATTGGTAAAGTTGCTTAAATGGTTCGAAATAAGTTTGACAAATTGTATGTATACTGCGATTTCATGTGAAACCTATGCTATTTTGATTGATAATATGCAGAATGTGCATAGTGTGTAGTTGTTAATTATATATTGAGGTAATCATCACACATGCGTTTATGAGATTCTAACCAATTGAGTAATTGGTTTTACTCGTTTATATACACATAATCATTGTTATATTACCGAACTTATTTTAGCATATATATTGTTAAGAATTTTCTTAATAAATGTGCTCATTTATGTATTCGGGGTTTTTCTTTAATCTTTGCTTGAATGTGAATCATTTTTCGTTAAAAGATTTTTATAGCAAGATTTATTAATTAGTTGCTGTTTCAACTCTCAAGCACTATTAAAGCATTATAACCTTGTAAGGAATATTTCCTATAAGTAGGTAATAGTAAAAAGGTAATTTGAGTAACTTGTTATATTTTAACAGTTACAGGATTATGGCATTGATAATATTAAAATTATGTCATCAATTTTGAAAATGAGCTATTAGTAAATATTTCATGAGCCGTTCAGCTAATAATTACCTGTAATTAATTTTTGAAGTTCAAGGTAATTTAATTCATTTACTATTGAATTAATGGATTACATGTATCACATTATGACTTACCCGTTGGAGACATGCCAATTAAGATCCAAAACCATTTTACATGTTATTCTTCTTGACAATGGGCAACTAATAAGAATGTAAATGCAATTAACATATGTTGGCAGATGCATTCCTCTGGTTTGTAACCAAGAAATTGCTGGTGTATTTATGTAATATACATAATTCACTTCCAGCATGGTAAACTAGCGTGTGATAGTCTTAGTAACATGAAAAATTGTGAGGTTGCTCTATATGTTTAGAATTTTGATCATCAATATTATATAAATAGTACGGAGCATAAATTTGAGCATGATAAGACTTTACTCGCTAAATTTGAGCTTTAAAGAGTTGATATGGTAAGTCATGTATGAATATGATATTATCATTGCATGGATATGTGTAGCTCATTGATATATGATAACGATAATGTTGAATTATCACGATTGATGCTTAAACATTTGAGTATGAGTTAGATATTTTGTGCTAACGTTTTTCTTTATGTTGTAACTCACTTTTGAGTGAGCGTGCATTTTATGCCAATGACTTTCCAGTACTTTATAGTGTTGGCGCATTGTTGAGTAAGCATTTAAGTGATTTTATGCCAATGACTTTCCAATACTTTATGTTATAACTCATTTATGAGACCGGTGACGTTAATTTGTAGAAAATATTATTCCGTGCTCATATTGTTTTTACTGGTGACTTTAAGAGTTTAGATTATATGTGGATATATTTTTATGCTAAGCGATATCAAATATATTTTTGATGTTGTAATAAATAATTGAGTTAGCATTCCTATTGTGCAGAAGGCACAATGGTGCTATACTGGATTGGATTTTTAAATCATATAAATTTTCACATTGGCAAATTGAGATCATCCAATATGAAAATTGAGATGAAAATAATTATTATGGAGCCAATGAAATATTGTGTTGCACTATATATATGTGTAAATATTTTTTATATCATTTAAAATGTGGGGGTTTCAAGTGTATATTGTCATGATGAGTTTATTGTGATATCTATAGTGTTGATATATTTGAGAAATGAACAAAAATTAATGTTCATTTAGTTATCAAACTTTGATGAAGGAAAATATTGTCTATTAAATTATCATGACAATATTATTATGATGATCACATTGTATTATCCAGAGTTTTAAAATTTTTAGAGATTCATGAGCATGAGATTTAATGTTTATTTGAATATTTAACTCTGATGAAAACAAAATTGTTATATGTGAATTTGCCTTTAACAAAGACTAGTGAGGAGCTAAAAGCTTCAAGTGAATATTTTATGAGGGAGAGATTTATTTCTTCAATTTTTAATTGTGAATTTAGTTGTAAAAGCTCGAGCTGAATAATAAAGTCTAGACTGTGTAGGTATATTTGCCTAAATATATGATTCTGTGGCAGCTATAATGAAATGTTGAGTTAACTCAAAATTATGTGATGTCAGAAAATTTTATTAATGTTATGACTAAGGGGGCTTGCTGAAAAACTAGTAAATTATATATTGAGGGGATAGAGCTGGAGCTTATTATTTGAATTAATAGTGATGATAACCTAACCTACTTTATTGGAGATCCCATGAAGTAGGTTCAGTGGGTAATAACAAGTCATTCATTAATTCATTTGTCAATATACTATCTAATTTTACTATTTCCTAGGATATTTCTACTTAATTCATTTGTTCAATGGATAGTAATTAACGTGACTGCAATGATTGTAAGGTTGAGCTTAGACTCTTAATCAATCTATATCTTATATTGAGTGATTTATCAATTGTATACACTTGATGGAATTGACTTACGTGAGTGTAAAAGTATGCCACTTTCTATGAGAGGTTAAGTCTTACTCTCTAGAACACTCATAAGATCCATGTATGGAGCATTGCCTATTCATCCCACCCCGATTTGAAACAAGAAGCTATAGGATTTGAATGTGTGTATCAAGATGGTTAGTTCTACGTAAAAGTTTTTGGTTCAAGATTTTAATTCACCATATTCCTGTAGACTACATTTTGAACACACAAGGTGTAGATTCAAGTCTTCTCAACATCTAAACTTATACAATCATTTTTTAGAAATATCCAGCAGATTGCTTTTCTTAAATTTGTAGCACATGTAGGGGATTGTTGAAAATTATAATATTTGTGTGTTACAAATTTTAATTATCACACTTAATGGTTTATGAGTTACAAATTATAAAGTTAATGTTCTACAATTTAATTTTTAGTTTTGAAAATTAAAAATACAGTTATTACTTTTGGAAGTTATGTATTTTAAATTTCTATATAAACATAGCTATTCTTCTCTTCCATAAGAAGAAGAAATATATACTAGTCATGTATGAGTTTTCACAAAATCATTCAATGTCAAATCTCCTACGTTGGATATAGTGTATGGTTTCAGTGGTTCTTCTATTCGAGTGTACATGTAGAAGAACATAGATTAGGTTGTTGAATCCTGGAGGCCAGATGCATAAAGAAACTTGATGTACCGTGATACTTTCCATGAGGACGTAAAATCGGTTTTAAGGACAGTGGCTTGTCACGCCTCAGTCTAAGATATTATCAATAATGTTTTAGCTGATTTTCGGGTAATATCTTTTATTGATTCAGAATAACCTCTATTTTTCTAACAATTCGATGTATGGAGAGTGTGGTAGCCTCTAATGGGCGTAAGCAGTTGACTAAATGATGCTTAACTTTGTGTTTCTTTTTAATTAGGATGATTTTTGCACAATACATTAGTTTCAAACATATGAGTTCATATCAAAACTGATGGTTTAATTATGCATCATACAAAAGCATGAGGTTTCCTTGTCCTATGGTTTAGTAAAAACAAACTAAGAGTGTTTATTCTCTTTATACGCGCGTGATTGATTCACTCATGTGGATCATATACAAAATTATGTAGGATCTAAGCAAAGCTAGAATAAATCACTGGAAAGTGTGAGATTGACGCGCAAGTTTAGTCATTTAAGATAATATGTTCTTGATCAGTAAAAGGAAATATTAATTGTCTGAGTTAGGAAGACGGTTATGAACAAATTGGTTTACTGACATTGAATCAGATTATTTAACTATATATGATCAGTAGCTCGTTTAAAGAAATAAATACACAACATTGTCTTGTTGCCTGAGAGGGCAAACTTTTCTTTGTAGATTCTAATTGTTTGTCCATTAAGTAATTTTTTGGATTTTTGATTTATTTATAGCAAGCTTAGATTAATGAGTTGGTTAATTAACTTCAAGATAACAGTTTCATTATTCAGCACGCAGGCGATTATGGATCGTTATCGTAGACATAATAATGATAAAGACAAAAAATCAGCTGATCAAAAGATGCAGGTTTTTTCTGCCTCATTTAACTTCAAGATTTGAATATAAATTATTATTATTATTATTATTAGACTATTTTACCGATGGCCATGCATAGCTTTATTTCTACTAGATAATAGTCAAGGGGAGGAAGATTAGATGAGTATCTTACCTTGTAGTAGGAAGATGAAACCTCTATATGAAAAATGTTTGGGCTAAGAGCGCTGGAAATTTGATATATAAGTTATGATTTCACCCGAAATAATTGTAGTAAAAAAATCATACTTTTTTTTTACAAGGATTTCATTCATTAAAAAAAGGTATAGATTTAAATCAAGATAATAACAAGAAAATATAGATTTATCAACAAAGGTAAAAAAAATCTCAAAATATCAACATAAAACTTTAACAACCAAAATATGTAAATCAGCCACAACAATAAGCAAACTACTGAACGAACATGAATGATAATTTAGAGATTCATCTTGACTCGTTCTAAGTATTTCCGCCACCAAAAAAGACTTGTCTGACTGAAATCGATTGAAATACGATCAGTCAAATAATCTATGAAGAATCTGGCATAATCGATCACCACAACTTATAGATCTAGACTAGATCTATGATAGTCATAAAATAAATGCTACCAAAGAAAAATACCATAGAATCTAGATCTAAGTGGGGGAAAAATATCATAGATCTAGATCTAGGTAGAGGAAAAACTTTTATTATGAAAATAGAAGAAAACAGAATTATAATAACAGAATAAACTTCACCAGAGAATCAAATCTCATTTTTCGGTGATGAACGAAAGTGACGAAAGAATAAACATAGATTTTTTTTTAAAAAAAATCGTACTTTTTATAAGTGTGATTTGAAAATTTTAATTATTTCTATAAATGCCCTAATCTCACGTGTCTTATTTGATTGACTGATTTAGTTAAAAAATTAGATAGAATAAACCTTTTTCAAGCTCTTATGATTTTATGGGTGGTTATGACGCTTTTTATTAGATTTAAATGGCCATCTCCACTTTTCATGGATTATTTGAAATTAAAAATTCTTAACCCAAAAATTTTGGTAGATTTTATCTATTATCATACTTAAAATTGCGATGCCATTAAATTTTCTATTCTTCTCTAAAAATAACTCATTTATTTATTCGTATTAAATAAATTTAACGTCTCGTTAATGTTTATATCATAATATATTAACACTAATCTTGAATATTAACACTATACTATATGAAAGGTTTTTTCTTGTCAATTACCTGTTAAAAACGTGTTAAAAGAGTTATCTAACAATAACATGTTAAGAATTTGTTGGCTGAAAGTTAATATAATATTAGATGAAATTTGACAGCACTCCTAAATATTAATATTGTTGAACTAATAATAATAAAATGTTAATAACTTATTAAATGATAGTTAGTATTTTATTAGATGAAATTTAACATCTATAATCAAGAATAACAATGCTCCATTAAATGAAAAATTTCCCTGGATAATAACCTATTATAATCGAATTATTATACTATTAATCCAAGAATAGCATGTTATTACTATGATTAACAACACTAATTTTGACCACTAATTCACTATCAAATGAAAAATTGTCTTTCTAGGTAATAACGTTTTATATTCGTGTTAACATACTATTATCCTAAGGTCAAAATGCAAATTAGACCCCTGCCATTTGTGTAGGAGTATGTTTTACAGATTACAAAACGTCAGAGGTGAATTTATATTTTAGCCTTATCATAATAATAACATGTTAAATGAAAGTTGATACACTATTTGAAATGAAATGACAAAAATCAATTGAAAAAATGACAAGAAAAACCGCAAAAATCAAACATTAAAATGTCTGAAAAAACCGGGAAAATCAATTACAAAATGGAAAAAGAAGAATATATTGAACCAAGAATGTGAATTCCCAATAGTAACACTCGATCCCTTAAAACTTTATCCATAATTTAGTCGGTCTAGAATATAGTAATTAAAAGATTTACTATTTTAATTTTTTTGGAAATTCTAGTAAAAAGTGAAAATAGAACATTTTAGGCAAATCATAAAAGATCCAAGTCACACTAATAAAAATAAGACAATATATCTACTATAATTTGTTTAGACTAAATCATAACTCATTAGTATGAAAGTAGCTAGACAAGATGATTCCAACCTTCATTTTTTTTATCAAAGTTATATTACAAATTCTAAGGGGAATAGAAGAATATGACTCGAATCCACGACTTCTAGAGTATAAATGTGAGAGCTTAATCAATTGCGTCAATCCACGACTTTCAGCTTATTTGAATGTGTTTTAAGTTGTAAACAATATTTTGTGAATCTTATTGTATTTTTTAATTTCTCGTGATATATTGTCATTAATGTTGAATTTACTTGTGTTTGAATTTTCTAGACTAAGCTAGATCTAGATAAATATATTATTGTTATAAAAATGAAGTACGTTTTTAAGTCAATTTTAAGGAATTCTCGTCAAATGTAATGAAAAACTTATAAGAAAGTGACTGAATTTTCCGATTCTTTTAATTGTTTAAAAAACGGAAAAATCATTTTCATTGAGATTTTAACAACATACTCACAAAGAGGAGCAGAGGTACTGAGAACTGACAAGTCAAGCACCTAAAAAAATTGGTAACATTTTGAAGCCCTTTATTCCGCTTAAATACAATACACACTTCACTTAATTACTCAATGTAGGACAAATGTTTTTTATTTTTTAGATTTTATACAGCAATTCACACATACGCATTGTTATTGAACAGTAATAAAATAAGTTGTTTAATTGGAAACTAAGAAGTAATTTGTTGACAACAGGAAAAGCAAGATGAGGAAGGAATGAGGTTTATGAAGAGAATAGAGCAACTTGAAGCTACAAAAAGGTTTGGGCAAAGTGAGGTTGGCTCAATATATAGCTTAAGCGCCTCTATTTATTTCGTGAAGGAATACGTTCAAATCATTGTAACTCGCTCTCCCTGAATTACAATGCATATTGACAAAAAAAACTACCAAAGGTCCAAGGACTAGTTTAAAATTATTATATCTAATGTTGAAAGATCCCTTTTTTTGCAAAGGTTGAATATTAAAAGTAATTGAAATGGTCTGCTTTTGCGATTATAGGAGACTTTTGGGTGTAGAGCTTGGATCATGCTCTATTGATGAAATGCGACAGATTGAACAACAGTTGGAAATGAGTATTAATAATGTCAGAGCAAGAAAGGTTCATTACTTCTGTCTGTTAACATATTTATGTTTCTAAATTAACATTGACTAGCGTTCTCTCCACATTCATAATATATCACATTCGTATTACATTGTAAAACACTTTCTACTACATTGTTATTGCACATGCTTTTTGAGCCAATAAATATGTTTTATCTTGTACGTATATATTTAATGTTGTGGGACCAACCAATGAGGATGCTTAGTTTTGTAATTTTAGTAGTTTTAGGAATGAGAATGTGTTTAGAGAACCAAGGGTTATGTGAGTATCACTATAAATATGATATTGACTTGGGGTTTTGTGTGTGGTAGAAAAGTGTGAGAGGACATTAGGTGAATCGGGGCTTTTATTTGTATGAGAGAGATATTTTTTGTGTGTAATTTGTTCTTTGATAGTGGATCTTTCTTGGATTTAGACAATTTGATCGAACCACGTAAAACTTAATTTTGATTGGTTCATATTTTATTTTCTGTTGTGCCTTGTTATAACGATTGATATCAGAGATCGATGTTTTAGATTTGACAGAAGAGAGTCTGTGCGAAGTCTTGAATTTTGAAGGTACCATATTTTGGATCTACGATTGGTATATCATATTGAATGAAACATCACCACACTTTATGGAAAAATTAGGGACGGCATATGTCGAAGTCACTAAAAACTGACAGTATTTGAAGAAAAAGTTATATCAATTGTGTAAAGGTGGTATTGAAATTTGAGATAATTTGAATACTTTTAATAGATTGACTATACAATTGGCTAGTGCTGGTACTAAGATTGATGAAGAAGACCTAGCGTGGTTGTTATTGATCTCGTTTCCAACCTCGTATAATAACATTGTGATGACGATATTGGTTGGGAAAGAGATGCTCGAGGTAGAGGAAGTAACTGCACTATTGTTAGAATAAAGAATTTCAAGCAACCAGTTGTTAAGCCTGAAAATAATGCGTTGATAGTGAGATATGATTCACGTCGAAGATGAAGTACGTAATAGAGATAATTTAAGAGCGACGTCAAGATGATCAGCTTCAAAGCGAAGGATATGAGTAATGTTGAGTGTTATTACTATCATGAAAGGGACATTTCCAATATCAGTGCCGAAAGATGATAGCAGATCTGTAAGATTTCAAGAAGAGTTCTCTTGAGAAGCCTTCAGACACAAAAACTATGGCTGAAAGTAACGAGTTCGAAGGTCACAATGAGTTCTTTCAGTAACTAAATGTAAGAATTCTATAAAAAAATTAATGATGTTTCATTATATATGCTCGTTTCACATGTGTTGCAATAAAGATTGGTTTGATACGTATGAGTTTGTTAAGAAAGGAAATTTTATGTTGGTTGATGATAAGGAGTGTAAGATTGAAGGGAAATAATAGTGAAAGTGAGAATGTTTGATGGAAGTGGGAAGACATTTGATTATATAAGGCATGTGATAGAACTGAAAAGAAATTTGATTTCTTTAGGAAGACTTGATTTGTTGGATTATTAGGTATTCTACAAAAGGTGGAGCAATGAAAACTATAAGAGGCACCTTGGTGATAATAATATGGTACAAAAGTTTCAGGAACTTGTATAAGTTGGACGATAACACTGTTCAAGGGAGAGAAAATGTTAGGGTTTTCCAACAAGAAGAGCGAGGAGTGCAGCCAATGTAGAAGAATGTGAGATGGTGCATGCTTAGCTATGAAACAAGTGAAAGTGTGATCAGGACGTCCTGCTAGGGTTGTTTCTCGCTAATGGGTTAAAGATGGAGATCCTTGTGGGACCAAGTCATGAGGATGATATTAATTTTGTAATTTCTGTACTTTTGGGGAATGATATGTGTTTAGAAAACCTAAGGTTATGAGAGTGTGATTATAAATATGATGTTTGGCTTAGAGTTTTGTATGTGACTGAAAAGTGTGAGAGAACGTTGACTGTATTGAGGCTTTGAGTTTGTGAGAGATATATATGTTGGAATGTGTAATTTATTTTTTGATAGTAGATTTGTCGTGAATGTAGACTATTCAGGAGTTAAATGGGGTGTGACTGCGACATCACGTGAGTGCAGTTACAGGTGTAATCTAGTCATAATAAACGGCAAATATAGCCTGGAACGTGAAGATTGAAATCTGACAAAGTGAATGATGGGCACTTTGAGTCAACCTATAAAATGTGATAAAATACTCTTGGGAGTAGAAATTCAGAGAGAATTCTTCAAGTCTACTAAGTGTCAAAAGTATCAAAAGTCATTTACAATAAAATGAAGATCTTTATTTATAGAGAAGCTTCCATGTGGAATCCACTCCAATTAATCTAGTGTCTAATTGACAGTGGACCCTACATAATGTCACCTCAACAAGCTCGTTGAGGTGGCAACGTCCAGTCATCATTTGTCATAATTATAAATTATGGACCCACCACAATGATGAGATATGCGTTATTCGTCTCGGACCCCTCCCGAGAGATATCCTAACAACTAAGTCCCTTCCCGCAATGGGAAGACGGCACATCCAAATCCTACCGGACCATAGCCCTCAGATGTGTTCCCAGACAAGGGATGCACTTAAGTCTTTGTCACTTGACTTAGTGGTTACAAGGATATGAACGAATACATAGAAAGAATAAAATAATACAAGTTACACTTCGCTGACGTGGATCGAACAAACACGTTAAAAAGTCAAAGCTGACACTTGACAATAGTTCATATGAGAGTCAAAGTTATAACGATCAACCACGTGAATGATGTGGTGCACCCTGTACATAGACAATTTGGTCAAACCATGTAAATCTTGATTGTGTTTGATTCATACTTCATTTTCTGTTGTCCCACGTTCTAACATTTACTGTGTTATTCTTTTGTGACATGATATCTGAACCATATTAATAAATTTTTATGCCTTTTAAACATATTTCTCACTCCGTATGATTAAGTTTTAATATATATTAAATATTTTCAGGCACAGGCTTACAGGGATGAGATTGAACAACTGAAACAAAAGGTAAACTTTGGATGTTGTTAAATTTGAACAATTAGAGGAAGGAGAGGTCTTCCGATAAAACCCAGTAATTTTTTAAACAAAGAATTTTTTTTCTAAATCTTCATATGTGTTTTCCCATTTATCTAAGGAATTAGATTTTTGCAAATTTGAGATGTTTCTTAATTCTAGACAATAGCTAACTTTGATGTATTTCCCCTCTATGAGTAAACCGTATGCAGGAGAAAACCTTGGAAGCTGAAAATGCATTGCTATGTGAACAGGTAGACACTCGTTATAATGTTATTGTCGCTATACATTCTCATCGATTCTTGACGTTGTCATTAATTGTATGGCTACATACGTAGAAAAGCTTTTCAAATAATAAAAATACTAAGAAACTTGTTGTATCAGACTCAAGAATATAGTGTATGTTGGGTTAGAGGAGATTTCGAGTTCAGTTGCCGATGTTATAACTAAATATAGCTATAGCAGTGGCTAGAGATAGGATTGTAGAGAAATCTTCTCTTTGTATATTTCCAGTTTGTTTGAGAAAGAAATCTGATTGTTAGAGTTAGATTTAAGCCTCGATATTGATGTATTCTTGTTGCTGGTTTGATACTGAAATAAGATGTTTATATAAAAAAAGTTTTCGTGAATTCTTTAGGATGTGTTTGGAACTAAAAAATATGAGGAAAAGTGAGAAAAAAAAAGTAAAGAAGTATATTTTCATTGCTTTGCTTTCAGTGAAATATAAAGAAATATAGGGATAAAAACTTTCTAGGGTCAAAAACAACAAAATATTTGCGTGTGAATTCTTAATCATAGAATGTGAAAACCATTTACGATGCATTCTACTGAAATGAAAAGAAAAGAAATGTAACAGTTTCATCACATTCTCTTGCAGCTTGGTATTCAATCAGATGTGATAACAGATTTGTCCATTGGGCTACCAGAATCAAGTTCAAAACGTTTTTCTTTAAAGTACTAAAGAAAGTCTCTACTTTTATTTCTCTTCTGTGTTTAGCTGTTGCATTATTAAAAACATTCCAGTCATGCTGCTAATAATCCTGAAAACAGTGAGCTCAATTATCTTTCGTTTTCGTTTTACAAATAAATGATTTGCAATTAGTATTTTTTGTCTTTACATATATTACTCCCTCTGTGCGGCGTACGTGGAGAAAATGTGTAGTGTTATTGTGAATGTAGGAAACTTTTTTTTTTTCAAAATATTATATGATGCCTTGACAAAGTGTTGGTTAAGCCCACGCTTCATATGTAAATGGATCTCCTCATGTTACTTTCAACATTAGAGCCCATGTTCCTGTAATCTCGACTCTTGATTTTATTTTCAATGGCTTAGATTTAGTTGGCACAACCATAAAAAACATCTCTCGAAATATCTATATTTTTTTTAGATAAATCTAGACCATTAAAAACTAAATGATGATGTATCGCCCTCTATTTTTCTTAGATAAATCTAGACCATTAAAAACTAAATGATGATGTGTCGCCCTCTCGTACTCGAACTCCATTGTATGCCAAAATGAGAAGCCATGCCTTATTATAGTCACTATCTCTATAGAATAATTTTGAATCAGGCTATAAAGAAGTTATGTATACATCAAGTCAATATTTTTAGAAATAAGAAATCAAGATTTAGTGTGATTTTGAACCGTAGCTTCAGTTGTTTACTAATATCTCTAACCGGGCGGACGCTACTGCAAGATGATCATATAGATCAAAATCTTCGGATAATTAATAAGTTGATGACAGAAAAATTTAATGTGAATATTTAGAATGATTGACTAAGGCTCTTAGCCCAAAATATAGAGG
Organism: Datisca glomerata; assembly: GCA_003255025.1. Lineage (NCBI taxonomy): Eukaryota > Viridiplantae > Streptophyta > Magnoliopsida > Cucurbitales > Datiscaceae > Datisca > Datisca glomerata. The sequence continues at coordinate 204,234 of QANY01008329.1, forward strand.
ATTTTAATCGTCCTATGATTCAATCTTTGTAATCCCCCTTCCTAAAATATTAGAATGATTGTTCTAAATTTGTTTATTAACAATTCAGCTCATTTCATTTGCTTGTTACTTTACCCCAGTTCGAAGTTCAGTCCACATATCTATAAGGTTGCTTATGAATATTAAAATCCCAACTGGCTCGGTTTGGTTTGTCATTTTATCTAAGAGACTAGTAAAATTTGTGAGTATACAATGAAAAACAGAGAATCAAATAAGAAGCCTTTAACATTTATTAATTCTTAGAAAATAGCTACCAATAAATATTCCATTTCTATCGTCTACTTAAGATTACTGAATTTAAATTCAAATCAAATACCAGAACACCTATCAAGTTCTTAACAACAAAAATACATAGATTATATAAGTGAGACTTCTATTATATGTACAGCAGAATGAGGAATGACAACAAATGTTCTGTTCATCACCACCAAATAAGTCATATGACCACCTCAACTGGAGTCATCAATTCCAAAGGTTTCTCCCAATTGGACTGCTTTGTCCTTTCACTACTACAATTTAGGAATATAATGACAGCCACACATGCATTACAATGAGAGCTTTATAAAATCTGTCAAAGGAAAAAAGGAAGATTTTAACTTTTGAGATAATATGACAGGTTTTAAATACAATGTCATTAATATATGACTTATTATGATAACTATTTTTTAGTCTGTCATAGTAATCTCTCACTTTTTCTATTTTTTTATTGATATATTGCTATAATTTTTCTTTATTTACAAAAATGTCATGCCTTTTTTAACTTAATCTCTAATCTATCCTAAATAATTTGCGTCAGATTTAATGAACAACACTCTTTGGAGATTAGAGTTTCTCTCTACCTCCTTCTTTCATGATTCAGATATGGAAACTCTCTCTCTCTCTCTCTCTCTCTCTCTCTCTCTCTCTCCGTCCATTTCTTCTCAGCCGCGCGACTGAGAAACCCTAGCCCCACGATTGTGAAGCCTCGCAACGAGGAAATCAAAACCCCCAGAAAGAAGCCACCGTCTTCAAGCCCCGCGATGGAGAAATTGAAACCGCTAGAGGCAGGTGGCCAGCCTCTCACTGACTTAGGGTTCTTGTTCAAATTTCTATGATTTTATTTTTAATTTTTGATTTAGGGTTCTTGTTCAAAATTTTCATTTGATTTTTGGTAGCCCTTTGATTTTGAATCTGAGTTTGAAATAGTTAGGGTTTCTAGCTTTACTTTCCAAATAGGCTTGGTTTCGATTTTATTTTCTATTTACTTTCCCTCCATATTGTCTTCATTCTTTGCCTTCATTCTTCGCCTTTCACTTTGTTTTAGACTGCTTGGTATGGGATTGAAAGTTGGGCGAGAGGGAGCCGTTAACTAGGATAGTATCGATAAGGTTTGAGACATGGATTTTGGGTATATAGGTTCTACAAAGGGGATACTTTTGCAGGAGAATCGTGTAATGGGAAGAGCCATGGAATTGGGGCTCAGACTTACTCTGGGAAGTTCAAGTGTGGCGTCAAGCATGGCCTTGGATGTTACCATATTAGGTTAATTCGTTTTCCCTTTTACAAGAGCACTAGATTTGGATTCATGTATCTAAATGCCCAGTTCCTTACTCAGTTTATCTATCTTGCTCGTTGAATGGGTGTTTGTTCTTGCTTTAATATTCCGTAGGCTCTGAATTTTTAGAAGACAATTTTATTGCTAAAATTAAGCTGGAGATTGTGGTAAGCAAAGATCAGCTATCATGCTTCCTTGTGCTTACTTTCATCGTATATTCAATTTCTGATCAAAATTTTAGATTTCATATAGATATTTGCTAAATTAAAGCTAAGTCCCACCGTCTCGTATCATGTCGAAGAAGTGATAGACAAGATAATTGAGTAGGCAAGGACGGGAAAGATTGGTGAACAATTTTCTTATTAAATTGATAAAACGTGATTTGCAGGTTAGTCAGCTTGGAGTAACAGCTCAAAAGTATCAGCCTCCTGTGCAAAATGCATCATCCAACTTATCTTCTCTAGAATTGTAAACTAATTGTAATGTGTATGTTCTTTTCTTATGTCTTTATTTAATTTTGAAGAAAGTATATTACTATCATGCATTCTTTATTTCTCTTTTAAGATAGAACTGTGGTTGGTCAATTGGTCCAATATACCACTCTGCTATTATGTAAGTATCTCGAATGTCAAAGATGATTTTCTCACTATGTACTTTTTTTAATATAAAGTTTAAATACTTATCCCCGTTTGAAAAAAAAAACTATATGTTGTGGATGAGAAATGAGAATGATCAAGTGTCTACCATTTGTAATAACATTTTAATTGGTACAAGTTTTGAAATAGAGTCCCAAACGGGTTAATTCTTAAGGCAAAAACCCAGACCTATGCCCTCTAAAAGTAATCAAATAAAAGCAATCATCACAAATTAGGAGCTACATAAAGCCTAACAATAGATTCAATTGTGAACTTCACTTTATTCTGATATGACTTCTAATTTTTGTCAACTAAATTACGTGTCCATAGTCAAATGACGTCCATTTGTAACTAAATGATCCTTTTACTGATGATAGGGCGGATATGCCTAGTACAAAAACTCATTCCCTCTTCCCCTGTCCATACGTAGAATAAACTATACGTAGATACATCCACAATCACAGATAATAACTTTTGGATGTCAACAATAGATAAACAGAAAAACACAACCGAGAGCATTGGGCTTGGGAACTTTATTTTGAATGAAGCATGATTAATTTAAAATTCTGATTTAGGTTTGTGGCATCTGCTCGACAATTGAAAAAGGCCTTGGAAGTCTCGTTAGTAAATGATCTAGGATACACCAAGAGATATGTACGATGCCTTCAGGTAATTTCATTTATAAACTTGTAATCAATGAGTTACCTTGACCTTTCTTATTTACCTTTCAATTGAAGTTGAAACCTATTTAGTTTTTATTCTAAATAATTTGCATGGGGTAATTTTGGTAGACGATATATTAATACTTAAAGATAATTTTGCTGGAATGTTTATTCAGGATGAATTTCTTTTCTTGTTTAAAGCCTTCAGTTCTAGTGACTGCTCATTGCTTATCTAACATATGTCCATTAGCAATCTCTTACATTTATTTTTAATTGAGATTTGCATATTTGAAAAGCCATGAAATATTTGTTTTCTTATTCATTTCTTGAATTTACACTCATATCTATCCCATGTGTTTAAATTTTAAAACAAATGTTAAGGTGACTTTTGTAGCGTATATTTTAATATTCATTGATGATCTCGTACTTCATCAATAAGCCTTTAGTTAGACTTCTTTATGTGATTTGAGATGAAAAGTTTAGATCAAACTCAACTTTGAAATTACCAATTGCTGCCATTTATTCATATTTGTATTTATGTTTGGTATAAACAAACTCCATTAGGCAAATACATGTGTTTCTTGTAGTTACTTTCTTCAAGGTCGTCTATTACTGATTTTTTTATCCATTAATCAATTCTTTAAGTTTTTATTTACAACTTTTAAACTTGGGTTGAGTTAACTTTTATTGATTTTTGAAGAGGCTTTGCTCTGAAAATATCGTTACTAACTTAGTACCTTGGTGGAATGAGCCGTAAGGGCATGAATCCGATGGATTGCTTTTAACAGATAGGATCCTCGTCATGAATCTGATGGGATGTTTTTTTGGGTTCTTTGGCTTGAAAGAAATGTAAAATTTTTTAGAATGATTCGTTGTCAAATTTATTAACGAAAATGATTTTTTTTCCTTCGCAGGTGAGGATGGCTAGAATACTTAACACATACGGACCCAAAATGTGCATCGACGATGGGCGTGTTGTCAGTAATTTTGTGGCACAAGTAATAAATTTTTATAGAATGATCGGATTCATTTGTTCAAAATGTGGATTTATTGTAGTGTAAATAGGGTTTTAATTATGATTAGTGGGGATAATGTAGGCGTTGAGAAAGAAGCCTTTAACTGTTTATGGTGATGGGAAGCAGACAAGAAGTTTCCAATATGTTTCTGATTTGGTGAGTAATTGCACTGTAAATTAGTTATGCTTTGTTAGAATAAAGTCAGTCACTTCTGTATCTTTTTATTTATGTAGATGTTTATAGGATTTAACTATGTCATGTACAAATTAACTTGAAGTGTTTTCTTTTGGGGTGTTTGCATTGATGTATAAATTTAAAGTTGTGTTTTAAACGCCATTTTTCTATTGTCCTCATGAAATTGTTTTCATAAATATAATTGTTGTTGTTCTTGTAAATGAACATCTAGCTTGTGGATATTCTTCAAATAATTTTTACAGATGAAGATGGAGTGAAAATGGAAGTACAATTGACTGATATTGAATTGATACGTTCCTTGTGTCTCAACCTATCTAGAGATAGCATATGGTAGTGATTTTATTCTTATGGAAATTCTGTTGGACTTCAGACAACTTATTAAGGAAAGATTTAAGGAGGATCATATTAATATTTTCATGTATATTGCTTTCATATGCTTTGTATGATTAAAAAATATTGCTTTCACATGCTTTGTACTAAATCTGAGTTATTTTTCCACTCTTGTGTTTTTGTTTTCCTGTATCCATTTTTATAATCTTTCACTCAAGTATTTAATCTGTCTGGTTCACCTTATATTTTTCCGTGATTTTCCAAAATACATGTAAAATATTGAAGAGCTGTCATGGAAAGGCAATGTCTTTCCATGACAGTTTTATAAAATCAATATGTCGTGGGAAAGTTTTTTAATGAAAAAACATTGCCTTTCCATGATAGTTTAAAAAAAATAATTTGGATATAAGATGACGGGGATTCCCTGTCATCTAAATACTTTTTAAGGCATCTATGATGGCGGGGAATCCCCGTCATCTAATTGCTTTTGATGGCACTCAATTATGACTCTTTTTGTTGGAAAAGAGTAAAGATGACAGTCCGATAGATGATAGACGGTCAGCCGTCATTATAGGCTTATAATGTTATAATGATGGGTTTTCACCATCATCTAAAACCAAAATTGTAGTAGTGTTTTATTGTAATAATATCTAAAAACGGGTTTCAGTTGGAAATAGTAAAATCAATAGCAGAGTAGCATGACAACTTTATGATAATATAATAGTTGAAAGAACCAACTTGTTAATAAGGCATAATGTCTAGCAAACTTGAGTATAGCCAAGTTTTAAACATGGCAGAAAACAATATCAAACTCTTTGCTATAAAAGAATTACATTCTCCCATAGGTAGACATATGCTCTTGCCAATCAAAAGAAGATTGCTGATAAAGCTAGGAAAATTTAGCGCCTGAAAGACCAAGAAGCATAAACTGAGACTATTAATGTTCAAAAACTAATAAACAGCAGATGCAACATATATAGTAATTGCTAGACTGCATAATATCAAGATCCATACAAATTCCTGAAAATGTCATAAATTTTACTATAGGCAATATCTTCAGGCAACTAGAAAAGCAACAAATATGCTGCTATAAAAAAAGGTTGCACGCAAGAACAATGTGTTCTTACTATTTAAATAGTCAATCAGATATTAGAACAAAGCATATTTCCCTTTGGGTTTTCTTCTTTGTTCTATTTCTCCCGTAGGGAGGAGGTGGGGGAATTCAGGATCCGCAGGGAGGCCATACAGAGTCTGCAGGAGTGACCGAAGATTGTTGGCTCTACTCCGCTGTTGTGGCTAGTGTTGTGCTCTAACCTCCAGATGACAACCAAGATTGCCCTGGTATAGCTCCAATTGGCGCATGAACTTGTGACTTCGGCTGGAACTGTGGGAAATATATTGTGGTTGGCCAAGGTGAGTTGGCAAGGGTCCATACAGTAAACATGGAAAATATATTATACATACAAAATACTTCAGAAAGTAGGAAAAACCATTATGCTAGAGAAGTGAGAAATCCAGTATATGACGAAGAGACATGTAATCCAGAGGCATCCATGCCAGAAATATAATTAACCATGGGATGAAAATTGGTTGAGACTGAGACGGAACAGACTGAAACTGCAGGTTGAAGTTTTCCAACAGATTTACTATATTTTCAATAACTAGTATATTTTATGTAAGTGTACATGTCTAAACATCATCAATGATAAACATGAGAATTTCCAAGATGAGTAATCTAGGGGGAGATAGAAATACATGAAGATACCAAGAGAAAATTTCAAAATACGTAAACAAAGAATATGCCATACTGCAGAACATGAATATATTTAAAGAAAATTATCATTGACGCAGGAAAGCAAGCCAACTTGGTCCAATTACTGCCCTTGTCCATACTCATGCGAGGATGCCTGGGCAAGGGTTGGCCAACTAGGTTATTTTTATATTACCTATTGGCTAACTAGGTTAAAAGTTTATCACAAGATCTGGTAAATCTCCAAACAAAAGCTAAATAAAAATTCTAGAAAAAAGCAAAAAAAAAAAAAGACATCTTAGACAAAATCTGAACATTTTCAAGAAAACTAATTGATCTCTGATATAAAAGAGCGAGATGAATTTACTATAGAAAAGAATTACCATATTTTAATCTCACTTCATAAAATTTTAGACGAAAGCTAACTTTATAAGTTATAAGAAAATTAAGCTTCCTGTTATGATCAGTTAAGTCTACAAATGGTACAAAGTTGCAACTAATTTTTCAATGGCCATAAACAGCTAAGGCTCAAGCTAATAAAGTAATGATCAACAATGGAGAGTTTTGGAACGGTTAAGTACCAAAATCGACAAAAAATTGAAAGTAAAGCTTACAATAGAAGTCAATTGATAAAAATGAACTACCATGATATAGCAGGAGATGCAAACAGCAGCAGCTAATGCAAGCATCATTTAGCTTTTCTTCCTTTTAGTTTCAAATTTAGGTACATCTAGAGACAAGGTTGATATGCAGCAGAATTGGGTAATATTGAAGTTATAACATGAAAATCAGGGGGAAAAACAAACCAGAATCATACTACAGATGCGTGAGCCCTAACACCAAATCGAAACTCAGGGAGGGAGGACAAAAGATGATATATATATGTATATATATAGATAGATAGATAAATATAGAGAGATAGATAGATAGAGAGAGAAAGAGAGAGAGAATGATAGATGGATTGATAGATAGATAGAGATAGAGAGAGAGAGAGAGAGGAGGTGAACCTTTGAGGTGAGAGTCAGCACATAACCACAGTGAGGCTGCGAACATGAGGCTAGAGATGAAGCAGAGGTTAAGGCACATACGCGGGATCAGAGAGGGAATGAAATGGGAAAGAAAGCAGAGTCAAAGTAAAGTATAAACTTCTTTTGTTTACTAAATACGATAGGGAGTTAAGGTCCCGTCATTTTAGTTCATTTTACTATCCAATACGATGAGGTCTTTATCCCTGCCGTTTAATTTAAAGAAAGACATCATTTACTACGACAGGGTTTTGACATCCCATCATTTTAATCTCATCCCATCGTATTTAATATATTTTAAAATGACGGGGTTTTTATCCACCGTCATAGAAAATCAACCCCGTCGTGTCTATTTTTTACGCCTGTCATGAAAAATGAAATTTGTAGTAGTGTCTTAAAACAAGTTTATCAAACATATATTTTGATTTCAATTGTTTTTACATTTTCTAAAAAATAATTTTCCAACCACAAACCTCGTGATCAGCTGAAGTTTCATATGAAGAATTATATGAACAGTTTAAGAAGAAACAAGACTGAATGATGGAATGAGAAGGGAAGAAGAAGAGAAGAGGGAAGTGAGCTGAGAGAGAAGAAAGAATAAGATAGGAAGAGAAAGAATACTTCTATTCTATGTATTATTCCTTCAGAAGTTTTTACTTTAAGTGGTACAAGATTATCAAAGATTGCTAAGCTAACTGTCAAGACTGTTAGTTTACTAACTCATATTATCCTCTAACATAAATTGTTATTAACACTCACATTATTTACTCATTACTCTTAACATCCCCTTTCAAACTCATGCTAGAATTTAAAGTCATGAGTTTGATTTTAACAGTCGTAAACCTTATTGTAGAAACAAGCTTTGTAAAGAAATTTGCTAGCCGAAACTCAAAGCCAGTATGATGAACAATCAAGTCATTCTTGACAACATTTTCACTCACAAAATAATAATCTATTTCCACATGCTTTGTTTAGCATGTAAAACTTGATTAAAGGCCAGAGATATAGCTGAGGTGTTATTACACCACAATGTTAGAGGATCCTCTATAGATGTGTTAACTAATGCTTTGAATTCACCCTCAGTTGCGGGATCTTGCTACTATTGTTTTCTTCTTAGCACTCCAAGAAATATGATTAGAACCTAAGAATACAATAAAGATTGATGTTGCCCAATCTGCATCAGTAAAGGCATGTACTTGTAGATGTCCATGCTTGAACCAAATGCCATGATCCAGAGTTCTTATAATTAAACTTTATATAAAAAGTTTGATATTTCAAATCACATATCATGCTTGAACCAAATACCAAAATGATTTTAATTTACAACTTGCAATGGACAAACTCTGTGTTGAAGAAGGAAAAGCTACAGCCTCAGAAGAAAATCTTCATCATAGGCAAAAGAGGGAAGCAGAACAGAGACTTTCCCAAACACAGTAGATGTCTAACCATTTCTGGTAAAAAACGATTTCAGGCTACAAGTAGGCATCCGTTGGATTCATAGGAGATCATAGGCAACCGTTAGAATCACTTGTATATATACATCATCCCTCATTGTAAACAAACATAATTTTATCTTCAATAACAGATCAGAACCAAAAAGGGTTCATCATCTCTGAAGCTCATCACTTCCCAAAGATCAGAACCAGACAGGTTCATCATTTCTACACTCTGGGACAATTTACGATAAGTTTAATATAAAATTTGATTCATGATCGTATAACAAAATATGTTAAAGTTAGGTGCCTTATTATTTTAATTACGATAGTAATTGTTCATTATGAATTAAAAAACGAACTTTGTGGAGATCGCTAGTGATGAAGATTTCGTTGTTTGTTTTGTTCTTTAATAAGAAGTGATCCTTAAACCATATTCAAGTTTGACTTTCTTTGAGAAATATTGCTTTTAGTTAGAGAATGAGCCAAAAGATTGTTGCTTTATTGTATTTATTAACAGCACGTTGTGGCCAAGTCGTTTTCACATGAAAATCCAAGATTGTTTTTATGTAGGTTACCAATTTATCATCATCTTAGCCATTAAGGCCAATAAATATATTTCAAAATATATAAAAGTCACCCGTATAGATGAAACGCATCAAGCCAAATAATGTATTTGTACCATGTGGTTAATATATTTCGTACTATTAATTGGGCCTGATTTGTTATGGAAAACGGGTCTATAAATGGAAAGAATAATATGGTTTTGTATAGAGGATGTTTATTTAAAACTTGTCATTAAATCTCTCCTATATTATAAGATTAATGAAGGTGATATGTGATTTGAAATATAAATAGAAATTGATTCTTCAAATATAAGATTAGGCTTTCAGTTTCAGGAGAGAATTGCGCCAATACATACGTCTTTTATATGGCTCAAGAATTTTCATACACATTCTGTCGTTGATTGCTTTCCAACAATTTAATTATACTGAAAGCATAGAATTTGAAATTAAAGCTACTTAACTTACGTATCACCACTCACTCTACCTGCCGAGTTAAACATTCAAAAGTGAAATAATAATGGAATATAACATTGTCACGGCATAATACACAATAACCTCGGACTATTTTGATTGTTAAATGGCTCGTTGCTATTATCATAACATGACTATAAATCAGAATTAAGTAATTAGGCAAACATATATGTTCATAGGTAAGCTTTTTTAATTAGTAGAAGCGTACGTACGTGTTTTGCAACTGATAAGCATAGTTTCTTTGTCGATTCACCAACTATGTCGTAAAAACTTAAATATATTCATTTCCTTATTTACTATAAAATAAAAGATTATGTACTAACTTTTAATATTTATGAATTAAAATTTATATTAGACTTTGAATTAAATAATATACTAACCACACTTCTTAGTTAAACAATAGTTGACCCTCACAAACAATGTGTGTGGCACATTTTATATAAAATAAGTTATGTAGTAGTTTTCTAGAAATGTAACAATATAAAATAGATATAGAGTGACTCACTAAGAATGTAAGAAGATAAATTGTAGATTTATATATATAAGAATTTTAGTGCTAGAACATTGTACACATAAAATAAGATTTGTTAAATTAAAAAATTAGATGCTTGATATTATACTAATAACATTACTTTTTAAATATTTATATAAAATGATTTTATTCGATTTTATTTGTTAGATTCCTAAGAATTATTTTTGTCATTTAGTAGATTATTAGAAAATATATTAATATATTTTTCTGAATTTATTTATATGAATTTTCATGCTTCTAATAATATAAATTTCACATCATATAAGTTTTACAAATTACAGATGAATTAATTACTATTAACTAAATAATAATTTTTTCTTGTACATAAAAAAGATCTCAAAAGTAATATTTACGACATTCACGTTTTTAATTACACAATATGACCATCTGAACCATAGAGATTCAACAAGATGACCGCTGACGAGGTTTAAAATCACATCCAACGTAGTATATCATGCTTGTGACACAGAGCGACGATTGAAGTGATTTGAAAAGAGTTTTTTTAGAGTGTAATTAATCATTTAATTTAGAAAATAATTTTAGTCTATGAAAAACGGAGTTGGTCTGGGAGTCATTTGTGCGTGAGGAAGGTATTAGAACCCCACAACACATGTTATAGAAAACATTTATGAAAATTTATCAAATGATATATCGTATTTTCAAAATGGTCCTAGGGGAATCTTTTGAAAAATTATTTTTTACATGTCTCATAATACACTATCTTGTATCAAAATTGAAACAAGTTTGATCACATTAATGAGTGGTACATAAACTGTTATTTATAAAATCATTTTTAAATCTATTAGAATTATCCTTGGTATCTCATGAATAATTCATCATCTTAGTAGTTCGAAAAATTGGTGCTCCAAAAGTCTCAAAATCCTCATCTTAGTCGTTCGAGATTTGAAAATAGATTTTTTAGAGTTTGATTGGCCATTTAATTTAGAAAATATTTTTGATCTATGAAAAAGTGAGTTGGTCTGGGAGTCATTTGTGTGTAGGGAATGTATTAGAACCCACAACACATGTTGTAAAAAACAATTATGAAAATTATCAAATGATATATCTTTTTTCAAAATGGTCCTAGGGAATGTTTTGAAAAATTATTTTTTTACATATCTCATAATGCGTTATCTTGTATCAAAATTGAAACAAGTTTTATCACATTAATGAGTGGTACAAAAACCGTTAAAAATTTTATAAAATCATTTTTTTAAATCTATTAGAATTATCCTCGGTATCTCAAGAATAATTTCTCATCTTAGTAGTTCAAGAAATTGGCTTATGGTCCCAATCAAACTTTGACGATGTAGCTCGAGTAATTACCTTGTTCTCCCAGGACATTGATAATGACTTAATAACTTTACTCACCAAATCATTATTAGTAAAGGTCTTACCAAGATCGTTAAGAGAACTTACAATACTACTGAAAAGATCAAACATATCTTTAATGCTTTCAATTTGACGCATTTTAAACATTTCATACTCAGGCATGAGAGAGAATATCAATCTTAGAGTCTTTAACCTCATGTGTGCCTTCATGTGTGATTTCTAATACATGTGAAAGATCTTTTATAGATTCACACATACAAATATGATTATATTCATCTATACTCAAGGCAAAGATAAGACATTTATCACTTGAGCATTTAAAGAAAATTTAATTTTGTCACTCTTGATCTTTAGGATAAAAAATCGAAGTTTATTCAGAGACCTATAGGTGCAACAGGGTCCTTGAAGCATTCTAAGTTCAGAAAACTTTCATTTAAGTTATTTGAAATTCATTTGATATGCTTTGTGCCTTCGTAATATGTACGATTTTGTTTGCCATAAATTGTTTTTGCATAAACACTTGAGATTAAACATGATTTTTACTTTATTTAAGACCTACACACTTAGTTAAAATATTAGTCGACGTATTATTTTTCATCATCAAAATTATCACATTGGCTAGGATCAACAAACAGATCCTCCTAGATTTGGTGAAAAGATCAAGTAGGATCAAAGATGTTAAAATTTCAAATTTCTTATCTTTATCTCTATGCGGCGGTGTGAAAGTCTTTTATTTTGTTTGATCCTAATCTGATATTTTTTGAACAAAAATCATATGATCCTTTGGATTATCATGATTATTGAGTGGTCAGAGATTGAATTCAAGATTTGACACCGTGTTTATCTTAAGTTGATAAATCATTTACTAGAGATAATGTATCAGATGTTATTTCAAGACTAATTAATGATATCTTAGAATTGAGAGGAATAAGAAATAATGGAAATAAGGAGAAGACGAAGTATATGTATTTGTCAACTGAGAAAGAAAAGAAAAAAACATGTATTCATCATCTTGTTATTTAAATTTGTCTCATTATCTATGAAGATTCTTTCAGGTAGACCATATCGACAAATTATTTCCTTTTTAATGAACTTAACAATCATATTTCTGGTTACACTCGAATAAGAATTTGCCTTCACCCATTTGGTAAAATAATCTATAGAGACCAAAATGAAACGATGCCCGTGAGAGGCTTTTGGTGTGATGGGACCAATGACGTCTATGCCCCACATAGAGAACGGCCAAGGCGCGGCCATGACTTGTAAAGGGGATGCGAGTACGTTAATTTTATCCGCATAAATTTGACATTTATGGAATTTCTTGGCGTACTTGATGCAGTCAGATTCTAGAGTTAACCAATAATATCCTGCTCTCAAGGTTTGTTTGGCCATCATATGTCCATTAGCATGAACATCAAAAATTCCTTCGTGAAATTTCTCTATGATTTGATTCGTTTCTCTTGCATCAACACATCTTAAGAACACTATATCATGGTTTCTTTTGTAGAGTATTTCACCATTCAAGAAGAAACCCATGGACAATCTTCTAATAATGCGTTTATCATTCTCAGAAGTTTTGGATGGATATTCCCCACTCTTTATATACTGCTTGATGTCATAATACCATGGTCTTGTGTTTGGCTCTTCTGCAATACTCATACAATGAGTAGGAAAATCTCGCTTATCAAATTTTATGGGTTGCACTTCTTCCTTAAAGTCTGCGGTGAATATGGATGCTAGAGTTGCCAATACATCTATAATTTTATTATTCTCTCTGGGTATATGGTCAAATGAGATCACTTTAAAATTTTGGCTTAACTTAGTTACATGTTTGTTGTAACGTACCAGCTTGGAATCTCTAGCTTCCCATTCCCCGTTTAGTTGTCGTATCACCAATAACGAATCTCCGTACACTCGAAACTTCTTTATCTTCATATTATAAGCTGCTTGAATTCACATGGAACATGGCTCATATTCTGCCACATTGTTTGTGCAGTCAAAGCATAGTTTTGCCGTGAATCGAAAAAACATCCCCTAAGGATATATGAGGATTGCCCTAATTTCATATCCTACATCATTAGATGCGCCATCAAATAACATTGTCCACAATTCTGGATCCATAGATTCTCCTTCATTTTTTAATATGACTGATATGTTCTCATCAGGAAAATCAAACTTCATAGGCTCATAAACTTGCATTGGTTGATCTGCCAGATAATCAGCAAGTACACTTCCTTTTATTGACTTTCTCGTGATATAAACAATATCATATTCCGTGAGCAACATTTTCCATTTAGTAATTCGCCCAGAAAATGATGGCTTTTCAAAGATGTATTTGATTGGATCCATTTTTGAAATTAACCAAGTGGTGTGTTATAACATGTATTATCTAAGCCGATGAGCAACCCAGGCTAATGCACAACACGTTTTCTCCAACATTGAATAATTAGCCTCATAGTTGGTAAACCTTTTGCTTAAATAGTATATTGCTTGTTCTTTCCTTCTAGAGGCGTCGTGTTGACCAAGTACGTAACCCAATGATTTTCCTGTTACTGTAAGATACAAAATGAGTGGACGGCCTAGAGTTGGAGGAACAAGTATAGGCAGATTTTATGAGTATTGCTTGATCTTCTTAAAAGCAATTTGACAATCATCATTTCATCCTTCTGTATCACTTTTACGGAGAAGTTTAAAGATAGGTTCATAAGTTACAGTTAGATGTGAGATGAACCAGGCTATGTAATTTAATCTCTCCAAGAAACCTTTAACTTCCTTTTGAGTTTGAGGTGGTAGTATATCAACGATGGCTCGAACATTGTTAGGGTCAACTTTTATTCCTTCCTTGCTCACGACAAACCAAGTAGTTTCCTTGAAGATGCTGCGAATGTACTCTTTGTCGGGTTAAGCTTTAACTGGAACTTTCTCAACTGTTCAAATAGTTTTCACAGAGTGACCATATGATCTTCCCTTTGACGAGATTTAGCAATCATATCATCAACGTACACTTCAATTTCTTTATGCATCATATCATGAAACAGTGTTACAATTGCCAGTTAGTAAGTCACCCCTGCATTCTTTAGACTAAATGACATAACCTTACAACAAAATGGTCGTCTTTTCACGGTCTTCAGGAGCCATTTTGATTTGGTTATACCCCGAAAAACCATCCATGAAAGAGAAGGTTGAATGTCCTGCAGTGTTATCTACTAAGATATCGATGTGGGCAATGGAAAATTATCCTTGGGGCTTGCCCGATTTAAGTCTCTATAATCGACGCACACCCTTACCTTCCTATTTTTCTTTAGCACTGGGACTATGTTAGCAACCCATTCAAGGTATTTTTCTACTTCTAGAAAACCCGCATCTACTTGTTTTTTAACTTCTTCTTTGATCTGTACCAGCATGTATGGTTTCATTTTTCGTAACTTTTGTCACATTGGTTTACTTTTGGACATAAGTGGCAACCACGATATCGGTGCCTAGACCTAGCATATCTTGGTAAGACCATGAAAAGACGTCAATATACTCTTTGAGTAAGTCAATTAATTCTCGGTGGCTCTTGCTTGTCATAGAAGTGTCGATTTAGACTTTTTTTGTCTCTCCCTCCAATCCCAAATTTATCACCTCCGTTAACACTTGATATGATTGAGTTATTTTTTCATCCTCTTCTACCATTCTTAACATTTCCGAAGATGGTTAAAAAAAATTTTCGTCACTATCATCTGACTCTACACTAAGAATGAGATTGTCAAAGTTATTGCTTATGCTCTTATTTTCAAAATCACCGTTCTTGAACCTGAATCAGATTATTGGATGAAAAGAATGCGAGAAAAGAAAATAAACAATGCATGAATATGAACAACATTTCAGATATGGAAAAATCAGACATAAAAGAAAGAACAAAAAGTATTGGAATTGTATTTATTATTAGCAAAAGGAGACGAAACAAGTTTTTAGATTTTCATTTAAAGAGATGACATGAAATAGACGAGAACATAGGCCCATAATAATGAAATTCCTAAGGCATTGGGTAGAATCATTAAAATTTTGGCATGAACACATTACTCTTGAAAATTTTCGAGAAGTACTGGTAGCTCGGTGACGTCCCAATTCTCCCACTTCTGAAGGATTCAGAAATATGGGGTATGATCGCCATCCCTATTTTCGAGCCTAGCAATCCTCTTTTCTTTCTTTTGAGCTTCCACTCTCTTTCTATCAGCCTTGGTCGGTCTATATCCAAGCCCAAACCTTTGTTCATTATTGTCCCACTCGATTAACTTATTTATGCCTTGATGCTTACCCCTGAGTCCTTTGCCTCGCTTGTATCCCCCTTTTATCATCAACTTTGCCACCATCTGAGATGCTTTTGGTAGGTTTGATGTTGGAGCGAGTTTCCCACTAGCAACAAATGTGGTGTTCGCAATCTCAAATGATCGAAATGAGCACTCTAATGCTTCTTCTGCCACCTCAACATATGGCATGGTAGCCGGCTTGGATACCAATAATTATTCTTCCCCATATATATAAATGAGTTTATGATCCATTATAAATTTCAGCTTATGATGTAATGAAGACGGTACTGCCCCGACAGAGTGAAACCATGATCGACCTGAAAGAAAACTGTATGCTGGATTTATGTCCATCACTTGGAAAACAATATTGAGTAGACATGGCAGGATTCGAATTTGTATCTCTATGTCTCCGACTACTTCTCTTCGGGTACCGTCGAATGCTCTTACTATCATCATGCTCGGTCGTATTTTTGTTGCATCGACAAAAAGCTTTGCTAGTGTGAATCTTGGCATTACATTTAGAGACGAGCCGTTATCAATCAATACTTTTGCAACAATATAATCCATACATTTTACGGATATACATAGAGCTCTGGTGTGTCCAGTACCATCGGCATGGATTTCATTATATGTGAAAGTGATAAAATTTGGTACGGTAATATTTCCCAAAATTCCACTCAGCTTCTCCTCCGTATTGTCATGACAGACATATGCTTGATTCAAAACCTTCAATAATGCTTGGCGATGTGGTTCTGAAGTTAGAAAGAGTGACAGTAAAGATATGCGAACAGGTAAGCGATTACGTTATTCTATCACCTTATACTCGCTTTGCTTGATGAGCTTAAAAAATTCACATACTTTTTCTTCAGAAACTACTCTTTCTTTCTTCGTACCTCTTATTATATCTGGATCTATCACTTGGCCACCATGCATTTCTCCTTGGAACTCATGACCATTGTCGCCTTCTTTGGCTTTCCCTTTCGTTTGCCTTTCAAACTCATTGCTTTTATCCATTTTCAAAACTTATCGCGTGTAGCATCTGCCACTCCTCGTCATCCCACCTACTCCTGAAATATTTATCGTTACCGCTTGTAATGACCTCATATTCGTACGTCCACGGTACTACTCTTGAATCCATGTAATCAAACGCACCCAGTATTTGGATCGTGATGGGCATTGGAGTATAAGACTTAGTGGTGTGAGTTGACTTTTCCTCGTAATGTATTGTGAGAGGTTTTGGGATATAGGACGACACTTCAACATTAAATTCAGATGATTCTTTAGTTATCATGAGGACTAAAGAGTCATCTTCCTGGTATTCCCTTTCTCCTTTATGACTTATTGTAAGTATCTTTGCATCCAACAACTTTTGCACTTCCATTTTAAAATCAACACATTCCTCAATTGTATGCCCCGTCACATTCTTATGAAACAAACAATCAAAGTCTTACATATGCTTCCTAGAAACGCCTTCATCCTCTGAGCATGTTGGGTAGATGTACCCTGCTCTAGAAAGAAGATGGAAAAGTATTTCCATTGATGTGCTCACATCTTCCACGTCCCTCTTTTCATATGAAACACATTCCTCAATTGCATTCACGGTAGGATTCCCATGATTTGGTAGAGGGTTGGAATTGATATCTGGATTCCCATTAGCCTTTTTAAAACTCAACCATCCAGCCTTGATAAATGCTTGTACTCTACCTTTTAATTTCATATAATTCGCAGTCAAATGTCATACTGTCCCAGCATGATAATAACAGCGAGCAGTCGGATCATACCACATTGGGTATGATGGATGTAGAGGTTCATAAGGAATTGATACCAATTGATTATTCCATATCAATTGAGGTAAGAGTTCTGTATATGACAAGGGGATTAGATCATATTGGACAGAATGTTGATTATTTCTATTTCCCCTCAGAGGCTGATAAGTCTGACCAACATTTTGCTGGTGAATCGGTGGTCTGAAATCGGGTCTCGGGTTGTTTTGAAATGCGGATTATTGAGAGTGATAATTGTACGAAATTTGTGAGGTATTTTCCACATATGATGTCATAGATTTGGGCCCTTCACTATAATTTGGAAATCCCAGCCTTGGGTTTGTAGATTGTGATGGGCACCCAAAATTGATCATCTGTACATCCCCTTCTTTTTTATGGATGATGTATCAGATACGACTTTCAAAATTCTTCCATTCTTTACCCCATATTCAAGCCTTTCACCAATCACTATAATGTCAGAGAAGTTGTTTGAAGTGTTTCAATCATTCTATCATAGAATGGAGATCTCAAGGTGTTGATAAACACTACAGCCATCTCCTTTTGTGTCAAGGGGGGTGTACTTGAGCAACTAATTCCCTCCATCTTTGCGCATATTCTTTAAAGCCTTCAGTAGGCGTTTTCTCCATCCTTTGTAGATCCAGATGATCATGAGCCATGTCTATGTTGTACTTGTATTGTCTTAAGAAAGCATCAGCTAAATCTTTCCACCTCTGAATATGTTGGTTATCCAATCGGATATACTAGCAAGATGCAGTCCCTGTCAAGCTATCTTGAAAGAAATGAATCAGTAGCTTATCATCATTTGCATAAACAACCATATTTCTACAGTACATAATAAGATGACTTCTCGAGCATGTACTACCATCATATTTTTCAAACTTAGGTAGTTTGAATTTGTTTGGGATAGTAACATCTTGGATCAAACATAATTGGGTGGCATCAATGGTACCATATACATCTGACCCTTCAACGGCGCACAATCTTTCCTCTAAAAAGTCTAGCTTATTTTTCGACAGTGGGTCTTCGCTTGGTTTAGTAACATGCCTCTGCCCTTTTGGGTCATCAACATCGGGTATGATGATTGGCTCATTAGCGGTTCGCCTTGTGGGGTGAAAGCTTGGTTGTGGCCAGGTGCCATTGTGGATGGGTTGTACCAACTTTTCCCTATCTGCATCATTTCTTGGACACTTGAAAATGGATAGTGCTGGATATTTATTGGTTATGAAGCATGTTGAAAGTGGTCGGTCTAATGACGTTGATAGGTCAGAGTGAACCTAGGAGAGTGAGGTGGAGTATCGTATGGTAGTTGATTTTGTGATGATTGAGCCCCTTGCAGATTTTCAAGATAGACTTTTCCCTTACTCGCGGCGAGGAGTTCCAGGACTCTCGCCATTTGCTCTTTCAGCTCTCTAATTTCTTCTTTAATGTCCTCTCACGATTGCTCTCTTTCTTGCTCGTCCATGACCCTAACTTGAGCTCGTGTTCGATAGGGATGTCAGAGTTGACGGACTATCTTTGAAAAGTTTTTTTAAATAAATAAAAATAAAACAATGAGATGGTAGATTTTGGTAATGAATAAGAATAAATAATAATAACAATAATAATATTGAAAGTAAATTTATGCATGAGAAATGATATTGCACAAAGTGAAAGTCCAAAAGTACTCAATTTCATTCAAATAGTAGAGTCATCCACTACATTTGAGTATGCAGAAGTCAACTACACTACTCAGCAATATGAGTTTATACAAAATGACCAAAATGACTCAAATCTCTGTTGATTTCTTCCAAGAACTTAGACAAGTTCTCCTCATTAGGATGGATAGGCAAAACACTTCTTTTCAAAAATGATGCTTGTTCCGCTAAATTGCTCGCTCTCACAGCCACGCCTTTAAGCCATTCTATAGCCTTCCCTGATAGTTATCGAATCAAGTCATGCTCCTTGTTGCAGTAAATGGTAATCATATTTCAGTGCGTCGACATTAGCATCATTATTTCTTGCCAATTTCTCTGCCACGTTCTGATACGCTCTAACTTGGTGCTCAAGGCTTGCAATGACTTTCAATAATTCTTCACTTTCATTTGGTGACTCAGTCTTCCTAACTTTTTGATTCTCTAAATCAACTTGTAAATTATCAACGATTCGTCATAATGAGTCATATAGTTTTTCTTACTCAATGATGTACACATTCTTCTTATTGACAGCCCCCTTAACCGCTTCTAAAACCTCTTGTACAAGCTTATTTTTCCTTTCTAGCTTCATGATTCGATCTTCTTGTTCATAAATTACCACTCGCAAATCCTCATTGTCCTCTGCCATCCTTCTAATTTTGTTGTTCAGTTTGCGAGTGTCAGTTTCCAACTTTAAGTTTTTCCGCTTCAGATATTCTTGATCCTAAAATTTGTTTCTCAAATCTCTAAGTTGTTTTTCAACTTCGATCTTGTGCTGGCCAGACAAATTCGTCTCTACTGTTAGACGTCTATTTTCTTCCAAGAGAGCTAAATTCTTTTGACGCTCCTCATTTTTAACAATCTCCTGATAAGCTTCTGGTAACTTGTGTGGTCGTAAATCCTCAACTGGTAAGGCAATAGTTACTTTGCCTCTGCTCTTAAGCCACGTTTATACTCCTTTGTGCAATTCATGTGACTCTTATCATTTCGCACTCTTCCCGTTATTTTTCAAGCTTAAATTAGTTGCTGTAATTTTTGCTCAATATCTTGAGAATCATAACTGATCTCAATGTCCTTTAATGCCTGCGTGGCAGGGACAAACTATCTCATGTATAGTTGATAGAGCACTATTAGCGGAGCATAACTAGTACAACCCCATGGTCTTGGGAGCGGGACCCATTGATAGTCACCACATTTGTAGATCATCGATGTCAACGGCATCCATTGGGCTTTCCAGATAACATCCTCATCTTTCAACTTTGATAGGTGTGAGAGCTACACCCCTTCTGTGGGAAACTACGGATTCCATTTGGCCATTTCAAATTCTGCAATGGGGATTCTCGTCTTCATCCATGGACTTGAAAACTTAATTTGAGGACATTTGAAATCTGGTGGACATCTTAAATGACTAAGAATCCAAATACACAAAAGAGATGGACAGCCGATTTACTTCCCTTTTTCCAAGCGCTCGTATGTGATTTAAGGAACGAAAAGTCTCAGCTGGAATTGAGATAACAGGGTTAACACCATGTTCAACTTACAGGAATATTTTTATCACTTTATCAACCATATAACCTTGAACTTTTGGAAACAACACGGTGCCATATATACACAGAGCATAAAGAGCCATACCCTTATCTTCATTTAAGACATTTTGGGAAAGATATAAGACGTAATCCAGTGGCTCACACTCATTCTCCCCTTTAACTTTCAACATTTTATCAATCTCTGATGCATGGACAGTACCCAAGAGCTTGGATAAAGCTCTTTTCAATGTGAGCCTTTTGTCATAATTATAAACTTTATCCGTCCTTTGCAGCGGGACGTTCAGTAGGGCTTGATATTATTCAATTGTAGGAGTAAGATCAATTGTTCACAAGGTGAAACATCTGTACAGAGGGTCCCAGAAATGCATTAAGGCCTTAAGTACGAGAGCGTTTACTGTAATATACAGAAGATAAGCGATGTGATAATATTTGCCGACGAATAAAATTTTCTGCTCCGGTAAAAAATCCTCCCATATCTTTTTTAATCTCTCCAAGTCAGTGTGTGAGAACTCTATCTTAGTGATTGACGGTAGAAGAACGACATCCTCCTTTTTCAGACAATCTCCTTTTCATTTCTGCATTTCCTCTGACCATTGGGCTACTGTAACTTGATCTTCTATCACACTCGGAGTAGAAGTCATGGTCTCTAAAATATGAATGAATCGAATACTTCTCTATAATCCCTATTACGCAACATGATGCATGTATGCAAAAAGGAAAGAAGAAGTCAGAAGTAAAACAATGGAAAAGAAAAGAAATGTTTAAAGAGCGTAGGGCATAAATACATGAACAAAATTAATCAGATATCATAATTAATAAGAATCTCTATTTCTATCAAACATTGGTTATGAGATGGGCTCTAAGAACAAAATGCATGTGTGGTTGGGCTCTCAACTCTCTTAACAGGCACTCAGGTTGTCCTCACTATTATCCAAAAGGAGTAACAGGCCCCCCCAAATGGTATCCCGAAAGGGTTGACCTGAGTGAGAACTTTCATGAGCCTGCATGAAAATCACAAATCCACGAAGGCATTAAACTACTCATTCTCGCTAATCCTAAAGGGAAAGCCCATGTACATGGCTAGTGTATATGTGTGAAATTAGAAATTATGTAAAGAAATATACTTCATAAAAAAAGATCGAAATGTTTCAAGAATTTTTAGAGTTGTTGAGGTAGACAGCGATGACTTGCCTAGCTCAACTACAGCAACCGCAACAGGCGACAATGGTCAACGTGCAACTGATCCACACTTTTAGAAGGATGAACCCGCCTGAATTTTACGGTCTTTCATTTGATCCATTATTAGCTGACGATTGGATTGTGAGATTGGAGCAGATCTTCCGATTATTGATGTGTTCTAAGATTCAAAAGGTTGTTTGTGCAACTTTTATGCTGACACGAGAAGCTCAAAATTGGTGGGATCTCACACAAAGAGCTCATGATATTGTGCATAATCTAGTGACTTGGGATCGATTTAAGGAGCTATTTTTCGAGAAGTATTTTCCGATCATCGTCAGAGTGAGCAAGGAGCCAAATTTCTTAGGCTGGTGTAAGGTAATAGGACCGTTGCTGATTATGAGAGGAAGTTCGAGGAATTATCTTGCTACGCCATGAATTACGTTGATAGCGAGATCAAGAAGGCTCAAACGTTTGAAAGGGGACTTCGTCTAGAGATAACTTGTATGTGTCACTCCACAAGCAATGATTTACGAAGCGGTGGTTGAAGCAGCATTGTTAATGAAGCATAATCTTCCACCAAGAGAGCTTCCACAGAATGCTCGCTCGTTGCAAGAGAAAAAGGAAGCTTTTGGACGACCATATTGAACAACGAGATGCAGAGAAACAAGTTAGAGATTCCCATCCTGTTTGCGCCACTTGCAATAAAAGCCACGTCGGACAGTGTTATCGAAAGATTAATGCTTACTTTAAGTGTGGGAAAATTGGGCATTATCTCAAGGATTATTCGTTGAACAAACAAGGTCAGAACGATAGCACAACAATCAACAAGAAATAAAGGAAAGGCATTCGCTTTGAAGTGGGCGATTAAACTGCAGCTGTTCTCGGTATACTTCTTGCTTTTGGGCATTCAATCTTTGCGTTGATTGAACATTGATTTTCTTTTCTTCATTTGTGTTTTGTGTTTTACCGTTGGTTGAGTTTTGGATTATTTTTGGGTTTTTCTGGTGTTTTAAAAAAGTGGCATCTTTCTTTCGAGAACGAAAGTTTTTAAGGGTGGGGAAATGTAATACCCCGAATTTTCGTAAATGAGCATTTTCGTAAAATTAATTTAAAAGATAATGTGATTTTCAAATTTGATTTTAAACATGGATTATTTGTATTTTTGTAAAACTATTTTTAATTAGATAAGATTTATTCAAAGTTTGATTTTTTAAAATTTTAAAAGTGTTTTAGTATATAATTTTAAAACTCACTCACATCATACATCTCTTAACACCCTAAACCAGCCTTAACCTACTATTATATATAAATTCTACCCTTCTCTCCCGTGTTTTTGGTTTCCCTCTCCCCTTCAGCCGTCTGTCCAACGAGCCCTCTATTCTGCTTCTTCTTCTTTGGGTTCATCAAATTTAGGTAATCTCCTTCTTGTTATTCCTTGTTCTTTCTTTATTCTTTTATCTCATTCTGCCCTCTCCTCTCTCTCGCAGCCTCTCACCCCACGCAGCCCCCTACAGGCCAGCAATCCTTCTTCTTCTTTGTTGGTCTCTCTCTAAACCTTAGCCCTCTACAAGCTTTGAATTTAGGTAATCTTCTTCTCCTTTTTCTTGATTTCTTTCTTTTATCTCTTCCTCTCTCTGTTTTTGTCTCTCTCTCTCTTATCCTTGCTTCGTCTCCCTCCTCTGTTTTTTTTATCTTTCTCTCGGATCTCTCTTAAACGCAGCCCCTATTCTTTTTCCCCTAGCCATCTCTCTCTCATTTTCTCTATCTCTCTCTGCTTCTTTCCTCTCTCTCTCTCTCTCTCACATTCTCTCTCTCTCATTTTCTCCCTCTGCTTCTGCCATCACTGGCGATTTATCACCGAGGCTCCCCTTCCCCTTCCCTCTTTTCTCTTTCTTTCTCTCGCCCTCTTTTCGACTGCAACTAGGTCTTCTGATTTAGTTCCTTTTTTTATCGACCCAATTGTAGCACCCATACAAACATGTTCAATCAACCTAGACCGATTCATCTTACCGGACCGACCCATCAGATAAAACCGAACCAGACTGGTCTAAATCGTTTGGCCAAGTTTGATCTTTCTATTTCTGACCCAAAGCATTTTTTTCCGACCTCGCTCAGACCACTTTGCACTGTTTTAATTAAATCTCTTTATTTTTATGATATTGGAAATGTGTTTATATTGATTTATTTCAAAATAATTTAGTGATTATATTTTTAGATTTCAGGTCATTAATTATTTAGTTCATTCATCCACTTCAGGTAAGTGAATTTGTATCATAATGTGACCCATGTGTGATAAATGTAATATGTGTTATTTTATCAGTTTTAGTTGTCTGTAAGCATATTATGTTCACATATATGTTTTGTGTAAGTGGACTTATATAATGATGTGACTTTGATGTTATAATTGTATCATGTACTCATATTTATTATTTGTTAAACCGTTTTTCAATATTATATTTCGTTAACACTTTGGTAATTGTTTATTTTTCAGTTATTAATTTGATTATCATGAGATAAATATTTGGGTATGATTGATTTTATGTTATTATGTTATCATGTTTGATTCTGTTACATGTATCAGTATGCATTATATCTTTACTTGTAAACCATACGATCAATTATTATCATGTGTTGGACTCTTGTTAATTTAGTCAAATGGTAATTAAGCAAGATATGACTTAAGCACGACCCATAGTTAACAAAAAATCAGAGCTGTTCACATTTGTTCTGTTATACAAATGAGGTGTCATCTGTTCATGCTTTTGTCACACATAGAGTGTCATATGTTCATGTTTTAGTCATACATTAGGTGTCATCTGTAAATATTTTTCGTCTTTCATAAGGTGCCATCTGTTCATGTTTTTCGTCACCTATGAGTGCCATATGTTCCGTCGCCCAATGTGTGTCATATGTTCCGTCACCTGATGTGTGCCATTTGTTTCGTCGCCCAATGGGTGTCATTTGTTTAAAAAAAATATGTAGAGTGAAAATAATGAAATAAGATGTGAAATATATAAAAAGATATATAAAAATAAATTAAAACAAACCAATAATATCTACTAAAATAAATAAAAAAAAACAAACATAAAAAAAATGCAAACAACAAAAAACAACTAAAAAAAAATTAAAATACAGAAAACAAAGAAAATAAAACTGATTTTTTTACAGAGGGTGATGTCGCCTCTGTCTTTTTTTTTTTTTTAATTTTCGTTTTTTGTTCTATAAATGTATATATGTATTTATAATTATTTAGTAAATAAATTAATAATAAATTTTTTATGTGTAAAATAAATTAATATATGAAAAAAAAACTAATCTCAAGCATGCTATTTTTTTACTACATAGTGTATTTTAATTACCATTTTTCATTTCTTCATCAAATGCTAATAAAATAGCAAAATAAATAATCATGGATGGTAACTAATTTAAACAAGTGTCACTAAAAATAAATAAATAATTTTGTTTGGGATATAAATATATTATTTTTTATTTTGGACTAATTAGTTCACTAATTACCATTTTTCATTTCTTCCTTCATTGCTAGGAATGATCATGGATGGTAACTAGTTTAAACAAGTGTCACTAAAAAAATCAATAAAACTTTCAAAATAAAATAATTTTTGTTTAGGATATAAATATACCATTTTTTTTATTTTGGACTACTTAATTCACTAATTATCATTTTTCCTTTCTTCCTTTATTGCTAGAAATGATCATGGATGGTAACTAGTTTAAACAAATGTCACTAAAAAAATCAATAATACTTTCAAAATAAAATAATTTTTGTTTGGGATATAAATATATCATTTTTTCATTTTGGACCACTTAGTTCACTAATTACCATTTTTCCTTTATTCCTTCATTGCCAGGAATGATCATGGATGGTATATAGTTCAAACAAGTGTCACAAAAATGATGGTCAAAAATTAAAAAGAAAAGAAGAAAAGACCTGTGAGAACATAAAAAATCTAAGTTTAAATATTTACATAATCTTGTATAGATGTTTTACTCTCTATTTTATTCAATTTTATATATGAGATATTATCATAGGAGATCTTTTCATCAAATGTACACTTTCAATCCATTAAAGAGTTGATTCACATTGAGTTAATTTTACACCATTCAAAAGCTTTATCCTCATTCTCATTGATTGAGTTGATGATAAAAAAAATCTCATTATCAAACTTGTAGAGGAATAAACAATACATAAAAATAAAACTTAAGATTAAGAGTAGGAGAAATGATAAAGAATGAGCAAACAAAGAAATATCAAATACATGAGTATGAATAAGAGAGATGATTAATAAGAATGAACAATATATATTGTAAGCTAAAATGCAAGATATTTGAACTACCTTAATAAAAAGAAAATGAGAAGATGGAAGATGAATAAAAATGAAAATTCTCCTTCTTTCTCTTTTTCACTATTTTCACAAGACCTCTCTTTCTCTCTCTAAAATTCCTTCTCTTTCTCACTCTCCAAATTTCCCATTTTAAGTGAAGACCTCCCCTCTACTTATAGACAAACTTAGGGCTTCACTTTTTTAATTTTAGTCCTTTTGTTCCTTTTTATTTTTATTTTTAGAACTTGGACAAATCTTCTTACTTTTAAGCATTGGGCTATTTTTCAAATCATACACATAGTCTTAGACTTAGTATATGGGGAAAATTATATTTTTAAAGTATTTGATCGGACAAAATACAATATCTACACTCTATGAGCGAAAGCGTATTGGGCATCGTAACTCAATACAACAACTTGTGAAGTCTGAAACTCTCTAAAGACATTTTGCAAGCAAATCAAGAGCCAACACTACAACAAAATAAGGATTTCGCTGGATTTTAGTACAAGATTATTTTCACTATCTTGTAAATAGGATACATTAACAAGCTTTTTAAAAATGATGTAAAATAAATCTGGTAGAAAGCTAAAATAATGCGGTATTCTAAAAATTGAGGTAGAAAGAGCGGACTTAGAAATTTAGTCGCGCGGATTCAGAAAATAAAAAATCCTTTTCTCCTCTTTTCTAAGCTCCCTCGTCCCACGACTACATCCATCTTCCTGTCTTCTTTTCCCCATCTTTTTCTCGCTTACACAGTGGTTCATTATGGCTTGGTATTTTTAGCATTTTTTGTCAAAATAATGAAGGAGATACATGGGTCAACGATGAAGCTTTTCGTTTATTTCGTAAACGTTGTAAATAACGGATAGACCTCAGCGCGATTCTTTGGGTTTTAGGACTGTGTCGGAGAGAGAGAGGTTCGAGCACTTCCACTCCAGCCCTCATTTGAAACCATCTATTCACTCTCTCTCTCTCTCTGCAAGACTTGTGGTTGACTCGTGCATTTGGTTCGCAAGGGCTCCATTTCTAAAGGAAGTGACAGAAGTTGGACTGCTCGGACCGTCCCTAACCCTAATCAGCCTTCAATCTCTATGTGCTATGTAGATGTATTATAATCGTCTCAAAATGAGCTTGTACTCAAGAAAAGCTCGAATACTTTACTTGTGGTATTGCAGAAATGGGCGAAATGAGCCATGAGATTTGTGAGAGAACCGACGCTTTAGATGCCGCTAGTAACACATCTGCTGCTATTGGCAAGGTACTATTTCTTCTCATCTTACATATCTTCTGTCCTCTTGAAGGAATATTATGATCAGATAAAAAATGGTTTTTAAAATCCTCACCTTCTCATTAATATATGTTATTGATTACTCTATTCTTCAGGGTTTTGCCATTGGATCGACTGTTCTTGTCTCGCTTGCTTTATTTGGTGCCTTTGTAAGTAGGGGGTAACACAATCGGTCTCCGACACGCCTCAAGCAGCGTTCTTCATTCTAGTTTAAAATTTTCATTTGATTTTTGGTAAACCCTTGATTTTGAATCTGAGTTTGAAATAGTTAGTGTTTCTAGCTTTACTTTCCAAATAGGCTTGGTTTCGATTTTATTTTCTAGCCTCCCTACCGTCTTCGTTCTTTGCCTTCGTTCTTCACCTTTCACTCTATTTGATGTTCTACCTTGTGTTCTAAGGTTGTTATTCCCCTTATTATCGAGATTTTTTATGATTCCTGTATGCGGAATTTTGAGCATTGCATGTGAAATTTTCATTTTAAGCGAAAACTTTTGGATTCCTTTTTTCACCATTTCCATTTGTATCACTAGTCTCGAAAGCTTTTGGGAAACTCTCATGTAATTGAAAAGTTTGGGTTTCATTTGGGATTTGATTTGAGATTGTTCTTTGATTTTTATAGATTTAATTTTAGAGTCTGAGTTATCTAGGTATTAAATCTCATCAGTACCATTGACTCTTAATTCTCATGTTATTGACTATACTTGGATGAACAAATAATATTTTTATCAAACGGGTGATTAATATTGAGCATGAATTGATTCTTTACTTATCTATTTTATTATCAGAACTATTGTTTTATGAATTATTTGTAGATTATATGCCAGGAAGGGTGTTGTCCACTACCTACATCTTCATCTTTCTGAGATGCAGTGAGTTTCAGATATGTTCAATTTCATGCCTTGCAACACTTGACCAGTGCAGCGCTTTCAGTACGGTCAACTCAGGTTTTCTCCCCCTTTGAAGCTTTAACATGCATTTTTATGGCTATTGGGATAGAGATTTGGAATTTATCTGTGTAGTATGCAAATCAAATTCTGTATCGAAAACAGGAATTCATTTGAGTTCGATCTGCAGAGTGTTATTCCTCCATTATTGTCATTGTGTTTATTGTTAGTCATCTAAATCTATTTGCAAGTAAGAGTTTGGGATTTCTGGTTGTCGTTGCATGCTTCCAGGTATAAATTTACTTCTTGGTTAATTAATAATCTCCTCATTTTCTAAATGTTCTTTCGTTTTTGTTTCTCTTTTATGAATTTGTTCTAATTTGAGATATTTTAAGCAGATAAGATGCAAAAATAAAACACTGTGTACAAAAGTAGGGAGTCAAGAGATTTTGACGGATCAAAATCAAAACAACCAAACAAATTTTGTTATATCTTGATTTTTATAAAAGATTCAAGTTATTGAACATTGACTCGTGTCTCGCATTTTTTGTGCTTTTAGATGGTCCTATTTAATGTTATATTCTTTGGAACAGGGAATTTTGCTAGTATCACGAGCTTTGAGATTTCATCTATGTATTAGTTTATAACTATCTTCGGCGTGGTTAAAAAATCAACTTCCTAAAATATGTAAGTATTGTGTTGGGTTTTTGTTATTGACTTGATATGATTGCTGTTTTGCAGCCCTTTCTAATGGCAGCCCTACTTATATCCAAGTTATTTATGCCATTCCTTCTTGTCATGTATGGATCTCCCCAACGTTTTTCTATGTATACTATTATATGTGTATATTGTTATATGAGTATATAGTACTCTTACCTTTAATGATGTAGTTTTTATCCTGGTGGAATTAGATCTGTCTCTTTTATCTGCTTTCTAGTTATTATAGAAGTTAAAACTTATATCAGTCATTACATTCTTAACTCTATCTAGTTTCTTATTGATCATTTTTCTTCTTGTTTGTTGTATGTTAGTTTCTATTAACTTGAGGTTTATTTCTACTAAAATTATTGCAATGGCAGCTGGGCATGATTCAACTTTTAGATCTACGAAATACATTTGAACTTGATGGGTTATCAATTTGTTCATTCTGCATGAACAATGCCAAAATAGAAGAAGTTGCCAATATGGCCGCATCGAGTAGCTTGCTTTTAGCTTCAAATACATCTAATGCTCCTAGTCGAGAAGTAAATTTTTATTGCATGTATCTGTATTTCGTTGTGCTTTGTAGACTTCTAGACTAGAAAGAAGAATACCAAAGGCAAGAGCTTCCGGTCGTGGATCAAGAAGGAAGGAAACACTGCAAGATATGTCACCGAGTCTCAAGTTGTTAAGCAGCTGCAAGTCAGCTTGCCCCTATTTAGGTATATCTCTGCAGACTTGCATCCACAAATTCAAATGTCGATCAATTTTTGTTTGGGTTTATGATGTTTATTATCATAAATCTTTTCCTTAGTCCCAATTTCTCTGAACTTGTATTATTAGATGCTTACTGCGAACAACCATGTCTGAGGGTTAGTAAATTGTAGCTTTATGTTAAACTGTGTTTGGAAATATTCTTACTTTGCTGGAAAGAATGTTATTGGGATATCATGGTCTTATTATTTTTGAATGGCAGGAAGCTATACATTCATGATGTGGATGCTATCAATTCATGAAATATACAATAGTCTAGTTTATTTATTACCCATTCATTCATTTTCTATAAAACATCGTTTGGGTTATTTATTTTGGTGAAGGTAAAAAGAGGGAAGAGGTGTGAAAGATGGTGGAAATGGACATGATGAAGAAGCAAACATCATACTCGTGGTGGTTTGACAGTCACAACACCACAAAGCGATCCCCTTGGCTCTAATCTTGTCTTGCAGGTAACCGCTTCCTCCTTCGATTCTGACAATTGGTATATTACTCATAAAGACTTGCCAAAATCTACTCAAATGGCTGATGATTAACACACCACTAGGATCTCATCAATAGACATTTATTTAAAGAAAATTGAACTTTTCAGTTGTTTAATCACACCACTAGGATCTCATCAATAGACATTTATTTAAAGAAAATTAAACTTTTCAGTTGTTTAATCAAACTAATAGTTAATTGATCAATCTGGTCCCTACTCCTTAGTATTCAGGATATAACAATTTGGAAATAATATTATTTGTGTCTGTGAAAGGCATTTATTACAAGATAAGTTTTGTTATTTATTTATTTTTTATGTACGATGAATATGTGGAAGAATTTTAAGTTGGATAGTTGGTTTGATTTACATTTTTGCTTATTTATGCAAGTTGAAGTTGAGGGTCAGAAGATCACAAGGTTGACACCTCATTCAATGCACCAAATGTTGACTGACGATGTTGATTTCACTGTCATTCTCAACTTCATGGAATTTTAAGGTCTAAAGGCACTGCATACCTTATTGTGAAACACTACCATTCAACTTATGTTAATTTTTCATTTTTTAGACTCAAAATTTCATTAAAGAAAGCTTTGTATGGGTTGAAGCATGCAACTTGGGCTTGGTATGATAGGCTGTACGATCTACCTTACTCAGTTGGAGTTTTCACAACTCTAAATTAGATACATCATTATTTTTCTGGCATAAAGGTACTGATATTGTGTTTATTTTGGTTTATGTGGATGACATCCTTCTAACTGGGAGTAACAGGGAGTACATCAACTGGTTTATTTAGTCTTTGAACTCTAATTTCTCATTGAAGGACCTTGGCTCAATTCACTATTTCCTTGGAGTTCACAGAAATCACACTAGTTTTCACCTAACTCAGAAAATGTACATTTTAGATCTCTTAAAAATAGATAATATGGATGGTGCTCAACGTGCATCATCACTAACAAGTGCTTCTATTAAATTAGCTCTGGATGTGGGTGAACCTTTAGTGGATATCACTTTGTACAGAAAGATTTTAGGTGCTCTTCAACACTTAGGAATAACCAGACCTGATATTGGCTTCATAGTCAATAAGCTTAGTCAATTTATGTACAAACCTACCTCAGTGCATTAGCAAGCCTATAAGAGAATATTGAGGTACCTTAAAGGAACATTGGATGAAGGTCTTCATATAAGATCTGCTGATTACATAACTTCCTCTCCCATTGACATACATGTCTATTCTGACTCTGATTGGGCAGGGGATGTAGATGATCGCAAGTCTATTGGTGCCTATATGATATTTCTTGGAGGAAATCTCAAATCTTGGTCATCCAAGAAGCACAAAGTAATCTCAAGGTCTAGTAACGATAGTGAATATATAGCCCTTGCAAATGGAGCTGCTGAAATTCTGTGGTTTTACAACTTATTGATAGAACTAAGGTTTTCTTTGTCCTCCAAACCAATTTTATGGAGTGATAATGTAAGTGCTTTAGCCTTAGCATCAAACCCTGTGTTTCATGTTTGAACAAAACACAGAGAAGTTGATGTTCATTTTGGTTGAGACCAAGTATTTTACAAGGAGCTTTACTTGTCAGATTTGTGCCTTCAGTAGATCAGCTTGCTGACTTACTGACTAAGCCTCTTTCTACTGCTCAATTCAAGTATCTTAAAGACAAGCTCTAGGTGTTTTTATTCCACTTGAGCTTAAGGGGTGATGATAAGCAAAAGAAGGAAGAATAGAAGACTTGGTTTATTACCAACTATCTTTAGCTACTGAATTTTGTTAGTTCAGTTAGTTAAAATGTGCAACTTCTTCTCATGCGCATTATGGATTTTATCTTCTTGTATTAGAGCTTTTTATCAACTGTAATACATATCATCTCTCTCTTTTAGCACATAACCTCTTACTTGATTGATAATTTTAAGTAAGTTGATATTGCTCTATCAAGATCTCTCCAAGAATCTTTTTCCTTTCTTTCTTCTCTTTTTCTTCTTTCTTTCTTATTTCTGTTAACTTACATAAGGAACTCAATTCCTTTTACAGTGTCAACAGTGAAAGAAGATATGTGTTTTAGAGTTATGGTAACGAAGAAGAATGATATTTCAAAAACTTTTTCCGTTGCATAAATTATTGATAAATTAGCGTAGTGATGAAGAATGGATGATGAGACACTTAGTCTATTTAGTATTTATGAAGTGACTGAAATAGAGGAGTTAGTTGTTGCATTGACCAATACAAAAGTTGTCCATGTGGAAGAAGCAAACAATGAAGGTTCCTTTACCGAGAGTAATGTGAAGGTAAAGAAGGATATATCCTAGCGTTTTCATAGCATTTTTCTAAAAGTTATGTTTGCAAACGTTATTAAAAGTCTGACGTTACCATAGCATTTTTTCGCCGCTATCAAACACTTTTTATAGTGTTTTAAACGTTATTGTAGACCTACCATAGCAGTTAACAAACGCTATGGTTGACCTATCATAACATTTTTTAATGCTGTTAAAGTTCTACCGTAGCATTTTTTCAACGCTTGGCAGACCTACCATAGAATTTTTCCAATGCTATGAAAGACTTACCAGAGCATTTTTTCAATGAAACGGTAGAGAAATGATAGCATTTATAAACTAATAGTAAAAACTTACCATATCATTTTTTAAACGTTGTCAAAGACTTTTCATAGCATTTTTATGCTATATGATGTGCAACATCTTGTTATTATAAGTTTTTTTTATATTACTTATTCTTTCCATTGTACAAACTTAAAAAATAATATTTGACAAAATATCAAAAAAATAATATCACATAACTTTTTATTTAATTACTCAAAATTGTTACAAACTATTATCCGCTAAAAATCATAATTTCAAATGACAGATACATAGTGATTTTTACATAGAACAAGAAAAAGTAATATCTTAAGAGAATGATTAAAATCTAGTAAGACTCCAAATCTAATTATGAAGTTTCAGATACCGATGTCAAGGCAACATGTGAGTTGTTTACTTCTGTTAACTTTATTTTTGAAATATAATTGTAACTGCAGATTTTTAAACAATCCAGAAAAATAAGGAATTCATTTATACAAACTGAATCTAGAAAATAGTGTGGATAATGTACTATTTAATATAATATGAATAGAGAAATAAATAGAGTAAAATAATTAATAATGATTAATAACACATGAAAATTAATGATTAATAAACCTACGTACAAGAAAAAATCAATATTAAACACTTATCTATGAGCTTTTCCTCCCCACCCAAAAATCCAATCCGACTTTTGCTCCCTCAATTCAATCCTTTTGCACCCTATGGGACATTTACAAACAATGGGTAGAACCAAAAAGAATAACTACAAAACAATCTATGGAAGACAAAACTATGACCTTTGGCCATGTAGGTCCCTTAAGTATATTGGAGCCCCACACCTAATGTGAGCAGACCACAAGCCTAACCACTCACCTAACCTCTCATGGGTCTTTGTTTGTTTTTTAGAAGTTGGAGAGATGTATGTCATTTGGTTGCTTCTTGCATATTCATTATTTTAGGAGAGGACTTCGTGTGATTTCTTTGTGTTTCTTGCAATCACTTTATATTGATAATATATACTACATTTCCCATCACTCAAAAAAGATGAAAGAAAGCTTACCTTCCTTCGGCCTAAATACAACTTCAATATAACACATGATCCATATTTATTTAATAGTCAAAAGAAATCACCACAAAAGTAAGTTATTCCTCCAGGCAAAATAGTTGGAGTCATAATCAAATAGCACTCCATCTCATATCAAAGAAAATGATAAAAAGATCATGTAACACTAGTCGTAATGACCTCAAATATACATGTGGAGCGTGTAAAGATTCTGAACACTCCTATCAGCGTCAAGAGATAAATATTTACCATTCTCTTGATCAAGGTCTAGTTGCAATGGGAATTCATAACGATCATTAATCTACAATGCGATAGAAACAAAAACTTTCACTGATTATCTAGCCGGAAGCCGAGAGAAAATGTGAACTTCAACTTGTGGACTTGTGTCCAAGTTGGTCATTCCAAAGGTAATGACACTTTGAATACCAACCTTGACCATAGTGACCCACATAAAGTCATACTCAATTCTTTTCAGCTGAAGTTGAAGCACATGAGGAAGTTGATAAATAAGACACCCTTCTTAGCATTCTGAATTAGTAACTCAGTATAAGTGAATGGAATTTAATCTCACAAATAAAATAGTGGTAAGCTGATACTAAATATAAGGCAATAAAAGGAATAGAAAATGTTATGACTGTAGTGAAAACAAACAAATTAATTCTGCCTTATTAAATTTATTTGCAACAAAAAATGATCACACTTGGAGATGTCTTCTGCAAATAAAATCTCCAACCTCTTATAAGTTGTAAGTGGATTTTATCATTTCATATTGAATGAGCGATATAAGGATACTACGGTTCCAAGCTTAAATGTCTAGTCTACTAGGAAGCATTTGACACCATCATAATACTTTCAATTTAGATTCCAAGAAGAAGATGAGATGTCAAATGTCCAAACCTGAATCCATAACAACTTCATTTACAACTCTTTTATTCAGCAATGAATAAATTTGTCATTATATGCACTTTCCCACACATAAATCAAGTCTTGTTCCTTACTTTAACTGAGTATGCCAAAAGCAACTATATCCCAGCTAGATAGATAACTTTTTCTCCCTCAATTCAATCATTTTTCTCCCTATGAGACATTTATAAATAAAGAGGAGAACCAAAAAGAATAACTACAAAACATCTATAAACTCAAAGCACTTACATTGGTATTGGTTTTTAGACATTGATAATTCAAGGCTCACTACAGAAAAAACTACATAAAAGGGAAAATGAATTATCAAGGCTTTAGTACAATTAAAGCCACATAAAAACAAAAAAAAACATGCAAATTAACCCCTTCATCTAGCCAATAGAAAAACAAACATGTCCCACCCTACAACAAACCCAAAGATTATAAAGTAAGGCTGGAATTACACCAGCAAAGTAAGAAGCACAATTAACGCATCCCATCCAGCCCAATTGCATGATAACAACCCAGAATCTCCAAAAAGATTTCCATCAACTCAAATCAATCCTGAGATCTTTCAAAAAAAAAAAGTTTGCATAGCCCAAGAGTATCTCATTATGATTACTATGTGAAACCATGAACCCACCTGAGTTACTAAGTACTTGATGTGACCTCGATGGACAAAATAATTGTTGTAGTTTGATGTCCACTTATAAACCTACTATATATGATTTCTACAAAAGATGTTTCAAATATTAAGCTAGTTAGAGGATGTTAAACAAAGTTATCTTTACACAAACAATAAATAATGTTCAACATAAAAGTTTGAACACCATATACCCCCTATTTCAATCACAGTAATATAGAAATTAATCAGCCATTTTCCACTAAAGAGAGTCAAAACAATAACAACAAAGAGGAAAAATCATTAATCAGAGATGATGCAATCCTTAGTGAGTTTGAACACCATATACCCCCCTCCCCCCAACATTTCAATCATGGTAACTACAGAAATTTACCAGCCCCCTTCCACTAAACATAGTTAAAACAATAACAATAAAGAAGAAAAAACATTAATTAGAGATGATACAATTCTCAGTCAGAAACTCCAAGTGCATGCAAGTGAAAGTTTTAAAAAATTTAGCATTTATTCTAATTTCAAACCAAACGAACATCACCAATACCCTGTATCTTGTATATATTCATCATTTAACTCAGTTAATCATTCAACAAGAGAAAATCTAACTAAAAAATCCAAAGAAGCAAGTTGGGCAGATTCAATAAAAAGTTGAAAAACCATTTCTCTATATCCAATTAAAAAACAGCAAAGACGTCTAAAAGCAATAAAATATATCTCATGCATAAGCCATTTCTCAATATGCAACGAACAAAACAAATCAAGGATATGACACAAGTGTTTGGATTTGTGATAATCTCCTTTTAGTCATATTGACCAACCTTAGCTAAAGTGGCATTATTAGAATAGCAGGTCATTTTACCTTGTTTTTTAGTATAAAAAGGATAAATCAGTCACCTGAAGAGGGATTGGATGAAATTTGTTATATATGAAATAGTTCATAATTTCCAAAAGTAAGTTAAATCAGTCACCTGAAGAACTTTATGGCTATCCGTCCTCTCTGTTTCTAATACAAGAGTTTGGAGCTGAAAAAAAGAAATACGATCACTGTAACACTAAATATCCACAGTCTAACTATTACTATAATTCAAATTACAGAAGTTATATAATAATATTAATGATACAATAAAGTTACTAATGAAAAGGATTGGCAGATTTATAGAAGTTATACAATACTATTAATTATACAGAAAAGCTACATTTTTGTCGTCACTATAAGCTTGCAGAAGGGCAGGGTTCCTACTAATTTGAGTCGTTATTAATTATCCCTAATATAAATAGATCAGCCGCTAATCCATGGGGTTTAGTCTGCAAACATAAAGTTCTATTCATGATTTCTTAACAAACATAAAGCTCTATCCATGATTCTTTGGCTAAACTATTTTTAGGCACATAGGTTTTGTCTACAAATGGTGCTTGAAGAAAAATCATTTTCTGTCCCACATATCTATCATTATAACACTAAATATTTATTAGAGAAGAGCAAACAGTTACTCATACTAGACCAATTCAGTTCAAGTGCCAGTTTATGATCTAATGCCAAGTCAAAAACCTGACTAAATATCTTATCTTATAAACATCTGTTGTGATAAAATAAAATTAGGAAAACCAGGTTTCAGCTTTCTAATAGACTAGATCAAGAACTTCAAGTAAGAAAAGGAATGAAGAGTAACATAGTAACTCCTTTTTTAGTAAGAAATATAACCAGAGATGAACAAATAGAAAAAAAAATTAGAGGCTATGATTTCCAATCAACTAATCATATTCAAACTGAACAATCAACAAGAAAAATAAAAAAAATGCGATGAGAAAATGAAACGAAAAGAATACAAACTCTCAAAATAATTAAACTTACAGCCTCGTCAATCAAATTCCTACACCATGATAGATAAAGAATACGTAACTTCCTTGAAGTCCTTGCAAGAGATATGGCAATGTTGTTGTCAACCTGAACAAGGTCATCATAGCCTTTAAAACAGAACGACTATATCAAAACCAAACAGAAAGAAAGTGTATGTGTACAAGAATAAGGTGTTTAAGATGGGGCAAGGGGGGAGTTTCAGAATCATGAACACAAACCTTAGTTTCACCTAGCCAGAAAATGATATTAGTTAGAAAAGCACGAGCTCTATCCTCGGCCAGATCTCAATTAACTCGGACAAACCTAAGAAAACACATAAAAATATCAGACAAACCCGACAAAAATTACACACGAATTTGAGATTAAAACCCACCTTGTAAGATACAAAAACCTCAACTCTAGTTCTAAGATGTGAAATCGAAATGGGTGAGAGCTGGAAAACAAAATTGTGACACAGAGCTGAGAGAGAGAGAGAGAGAGAGAGAGAGAGCTGTGAGAGAGATCTAGGTGCGAGATAGAGCTACCAGACAAGAGAAACAGAGAGATGCGAGGGAAATCTGTGAGAGAGAGTTGCGAGAGTTGAGGCTGCGACAGAGTTAAAGAGAGAGCTGCAATAAGTTGTAGAGAGAGAACTTCACGAGAGAGAGTGAGAGAGAGAGAGAGAGAGAGAGAGAGAGAGAGAGAGCTTAACGAGAGAGAGCTTAACGCGAGAGATGAAAGAGTGAGATTCGCTAGAAAATTCCTAGGTTTCACAGCTTCGCAGAGGTTGAAGAGAGAGAGAACTGTGAGAAGAGAGTCTAATTAATTTAGGTGGGTTTTGAGAAATTTGGCCTGTGAATCAGCAGAGATGGGCTTTCATTGTGTTTTGTGTCAAAACGCAGTCACCGTGTTCTATAAAAGCACATATTTGTTGTAGTGATAATAAGGACATGACGGTGATGCACAGACTTGTAAATTATGTAAGAGAGGGAGAAAGACATGGTTGAAGATGCAACAATAATCAGTATGCAAGTCACCTGAAGAAGACTTTAGCGATCGAGCCAACAACGGAGGAATAAAATGATTCAAAAAAGAAACAACGCTGTGATGCATCGAAGTGACTTGTCAAGAACAATTTTTGAAGGAAATTAACTGCATGGAGACATCAGTTCATGGAGGAAATCATAGTTTGTTAAGGATAAGGTGTTCAAGGGGAGTGTCGAGAGTCAACACCTCCTCTCTCTCTAGAATTCTTTAGAAATCTCTCAATTTTTCTCACCGCCAAATAACTAGATAATTTAAAGGAAATCACTAGAATCCTTGAGAGACATTAGTTGTCAACCTAGTGAGTGTATAATTAAGCTAGTGCTTCAAGTGAGTGTGTGTGAAGTGGAGAAGTGAGCAAATATGTGAGTGTAAGGTGGAGGTCGCGAGTGTGCAGCGTTAAGTGATAGTGTGTGAGAGTGTGCGGACTGCCGAGAAAGTGAGTTGTGCATTGTCAGTGAGAGTGAGTTTGTAATTGTGTCGAATTGTCCTTTTTAAAAATCGTGTGGGTGTTGATAAAAAGTGTTTATTTAGTATTAGAGGTGTATTCGTAGTCTCAACAGAACAGGAATCTATGCCTATGAAATTATATGGGTTTGTCCCTATTTTGACTCTTGTAATATAGACTTCAACTCACTACGTTTGAGTTATCTGAAAAGTAGATTGCTAAATCAATTTGAAAAAGTGGAATTGAGAATTCAACTTAGATATTTATTTTTGAAATTTCTTATTTACAATAATAATTTATTCCTCTGTAACACTGTCTCTGGAATATGATACAGCCTTATATTTGAAATGCCCTCATTTATACTCAGCAAAGAGCATTAAATTACTGTTTACTCCTCAAACAAGCAGAGAAAAGTTGTGGGCTTGAAGCCAATTAGAGAAGGCGTCAAGGGTTTTAGAGTCCGCCCTGTAATACTTCTGAGTGAAATCAAGCAAAGTTGACCAATTGAAGTCTGGATATATTCTTGGATTTTCAATATTAACCAAACTTGATGGTGGAGTTACTATTTTATCCCTCATTGGGCACAGAAAGAATGCTAGTGACTTTCTTACTGCTTCATTGTTTACTACTGCTCTGTGCAAGCAACTCTTGTAGACTCCATTTGATAGAGCCTGAAAGAACAAATTTAACAAAAGAAAACACAAATTTCATCTCTCACCAAAGTTCCTAAACCCTAAAAGTTAGTTTAGGATATGCTTTGAAATTCTTCAATAATATAATATCATCAAAATATAAAAAAAATTTCGTGTCAGACCAACAGCGGTACATAAATTACGCATCAGTTAATTCATCAAACCATATATATGTATATGTGTGTGATTGTTACTAGTTATCATTATGAGATGCAAAGTGCTGAAAAGGACAAACAAAAAGTAAATGCGGAATATATGAATATGTACCATAAAAGTGTCACCGATGTTGACAACAAAAGCATGAGGATGAGGAGAGATGGAATGCCATTTTTCATCGACAAAAACTTGAAGGCCACAGACATGATCTTGGTGAAGGATTGTCAATGATGTTGGATCGCAATGAGGTCCAGTGCCTAAAGTTTCATCAGGTTTCTGGCATTTTGGGTAATAATTCAACCTCATTATAGAATCATTTTCCTCAAAATATTCCCTGAAATAACCTTTCCCAACTCCTAGACTTATTCCCAAAAGCTCCATTATTCCAAGAGACAAATTACTCATTGCTTCACAATATTCTTGGAACACCTTCCTAATTAAACATCGCAATAAAAAAATTAGTTGTTAAAAATTCTAAAATTATAACTTACATACATATATATGGAACTCAAAATACACGTATTATATGCATATAAGTATGAAGAATAAAATAACATCATGAAAAGTGTTTTGCAGTAGTTTAAAAAAAACGGTTGAAATCAAAATATATAATTAGTAAACTTATTTTGGGTCAGAGTTAAAATGTCAATAGCAAAAGTAACCAAATC
Source organism: Datisca glomerata (assembly GCA_003255025.1). Taxonomy (NCBI): domain Eukaryota; kingdom Viridiplantae; phylum Streptophyta; class Magnoliopsida; order Cucurbitales; family Datiscaceae; genus Datisca; species Datisca glomerata. The sequence goes on from QANY01008329.1 coordinate 244,720, forward strand.
AAATATAACAAATCAAACAGGTCTTGAAAATTCAAGTGGTACTTAAATTTTAACGAACACAATAATGTTTCTTACGTAACGGAAAACGTTATACGAGAACAACGTAAATAATTCCGCTCACCCAAAACTTCGGAAATCTTCACCCATGACACTAACAAAATACTCCTCGACAAGCTTAGTTGAGTGGTGATCAGCAGAGTACCGAAAAGAGAGAGTCTCTTTCCATGGAAGCTTGGAGGAGAATCTACCAGTGAAGCTACTAGAATAGCCACAATGCTCACCAGTTTTCCTCTGAGCCCTTTGTTTGTCAAATAATTTCATACCAAAAAACAAGTCCACATACTCATGAGCCTTAGCAATAAGTTGAGAATCAACGCCATGATTAATAATTGAAAAGAATCCATGTTTTTTGCAAGCTTCATTGACAGAGTTAGAGGCATTAGAAATGGATAACGGGTCACCTAAAAGGAAGGATTTGAAGTCAATTGGAGGGACGTGGAGCTCAGGTGGGGACACTTCACATGGCTTTTCATCGTCAGGCCATTTGAACTCTGAAGGGATTGTGGGTTGGTCTTGAAGAATTGATGCATCAAAAACTAAATATGGGACTTTTTCATCTTCTTCATCATTTCTCTCTGTTTTTTTATCATTTTCTAGGGATGGAATTGGCATTTTTTAGGATTTAATCCGACAAATTGGGTCTAGTATTTTGAGAGAGAAGTTGGGGGGTTGGGGGTTTTTGGGAGTAAGTAGTGATAAGGAGAGAGTATTTAATAGCAGGAGAGAGAGGAGAGAAAAGCCAATCAGCCGTTTCATTGGGGAGGCCGAGTGAACTATTTATTGGAATCCTAATAGTAAAAGAGACTGTTGCGTAATTTCTTTCTAATGTTTTTTGTGCATGTGCATGTAAGCGTCCGGGTTGGTCTTATTTTGTCTTTATACATGTATTCTAGTTAGCTTTGAACAGATTGGGAAGCAAAAAAAATATCAAATACCTTTTTTTGTTTTTGAATAAATATTGAATTTTGGATAATTTACAAGATTTGGAGAATTGCTTACCTCAAATATTTTCAATATTGTTGAGCAAAGCTGATTTATTCTTCTCAATTAGAACTCAATTTATATCCTCAAGAGTGTCGTGTAGGCATGTTCTTCTTGTTTTGGAGAACCGTACTGAGTAAAACTTACGTCAATTCTCTCTCGAGTCAAATGTGATTGCGTTTGAGAAAAACTGATTTATTCTTCTCGATTAGAACTAAATTTATATCCTCAAGAGTGTCGTCTTGGTGTGTTCTTACTGTTTTGGAGAACCGTACTAAGTAAAACTTAAATGGATTCTCTCTCAAGGCAATCGTGGTCGCTTTCGAGCAAAATTGATATATTCATCTCGATTAGAACTCAATTTTATATCCTCAAGAGTGTCGTCTTGGGTATGTTATTCCCGTTTCAGAGAAACGTAGGGAATAAAATGTATGTCATATCTCTCTCGAGCCAAACATGATCGCTTTCTTAGACATAGTTGTTACTGTATGGTACCTGAACAATGTGGGAACACATGGCAGATTCATGGCCAATCATCAAGCTAAACATAGATACAAGTGATAATGACCGATGGATAAAAGGGATGAACGGGGTGAGATGATTACAAAAGAGATAATACTCCAAAATGTTGCAAGTGGTGTAACCTCCTTAACGGCTCCGGATAAAGCACAACAGAAAAGTAATATTCTTAGAATTAAATGGTGATTTACATGTATGAATATGGGTAAATATCACCTCAAAAGATAAGATTGAACACAACATTACAACAAATGGGCAGATAGATGACAGCCACATCTATGATACAATGACAACATTCTAAAATCTGTTAAAGGAAAAATGGTGAAAGATGGGGTAATTTGGGTAAGATGATAGTTCAAAAATTAGTTGTGCCTGTCACTAATGTGTTATCTATATTGACAGCTAATGTTTGGGCTGTCATTATAACTTCTTATAGTGACAGTGAAAAATAACCTCTCATTGTTTTATGGTATAAAATTTTTACTATTCCTCAAAGTTCATTTTATTTTTGAAAATACTATCCTATATAACTAATCTAACACTAATTTTACTTTTACTATGTTTTATTTTTCTTTGGATGGGGTAGTGGCGTTCGACTTCTCCCTCCATTTCTATAATTTCTTCTTCGATAGTAAGTGCTTTCTTTCTCCATCACTGCAATTTCTGCAATTTCTTGTTTTGGATTTGCCTGGTAAACATTTTTTCCCGTAAAATATGTAATTTTTGTTTTGTATCTGGATTGAGTCTCTTAACTCCTTCACTGTTTCAAACTGATTTTCTATATTTTCTATAGATCTGGATTTATGCTTTTACGCTCTAAATGATTCTCACTATTTCTATATTCTGAGTTTGTTTTGAGAAACTTTGTTCATAGATTCTACCTGTTAGGCCTCGATCTTTAATTTCCCTTTGAGTTAGTCCGTAACCGAACTACTTAACGAATTGCTTCAAGCTTTTCTTATTGAGATTGTCATTGTTTGTACTTTATTTATTCCTCTTGATTGTTATGTTGTTGGTATTGTTTCCGAGCAAGTGAGCATGCCCTATTTTGTATGCTTAGAAGAAGGATGTTATCGCAATAGGATAAGACCTGTAAGTGTTTGGCTGTATGAGATTTATACCATATTTTGATGTAAAACAAAATCTGACCTGCAAGTTTATTGTTTTGTTTCTGTAAGTGTTTGCATATTCAGTCAAATTTGATTGAGATAGAGAACTTTTAAATTCAGTTTCAATCAAAATACTTGTTGTTTTTGCATAGGTTAATATCTAGATATATTAGTGTTTGTTTTGTTATTATACTATTTCAAGGTAGTTTTCTGTAATTGGCATTTCTTTTTAATGCTTGTGTTTGATTTTCACGACTATTGCATAGTGTAATTTAAAAAATGAGAATTGTGAAACTGTGATTGTGTATGTGCGATTCGGTTAAATTGTATTTGAAATTATTGTCAATGAACTATATGGCTTGTACAGAGTGAAGAGAATTTGAATTTGAATTTGATTTTCATCTCTTCTACACAATGACTTTGTTTAATTTTCAAAAAGAAGTTACATTTATCAAGTTTTAATTGATCATGATGTATCAAATTTTAGTTTGATTTATGAGGGTGATTTGTGAGTTTTGTAATGAAGGAGGATATACAGATTGTGAACAATTTTGGATAGACATTTATTAATGACAAGCAGAATGTATAATTGAAGTGATTGACTATGATTGAGCAAAGGCATAAGCTTAACTGATATAAGTCGTGAATGTTGCTTTTATAGTAAGACATTACCATAATGAATCTGTCGAATAAATGTTTTATGGTTTCTGAATAAATAGCTAGCACATGATGTTTTTATCAATTAGTAGTGATGATGAGATTATATGTATGTTGTTGGTTAATTCTATGATATATATTTTGCTAGAGGAACTATTAGGGCTGATGTTATTATCGGTATCAAAACTATTTAGAATTTATGAATTGTGTTATTGGCAGGGCTTTTAGAATCGATAATATTGTCAGTATGCTTCGACACCATATTGAAATAAAATATTTTACTTTTTTTTCTTTTTCTATAAATTTAGATGACGGGGATTCTCTATCATATAATACCATTTTGCGACACCCTTTGTTGATGGAGATTCCCCGTCAACTAATTCCTTTTCACGGCACCCTTTCTTGACGGGGATTCTCATTCAAATAAAAGAGTTTAGATGTCAGCTGGGTAGATGACAGTGGGTATCAGCCCATTTGTTGTAGTGCAAATACTTCTTTTATTGAGCTTAACAATCTCTCTATTCATTATATTGCTTACATACTTCAAGACTATAAATTTTGACAGTTTGGTACTTTCCTTGAGAGTATATAAAAAACTCAAGAATACAAAGTAACAGAAATGAGACGGGCACGTCGACCAACCCACACAATAGAAGGAAATTCAAGGAATGATTCACGACATATTAATGGGAATGCAAGATATGAAAAATTTGAACAATGAGGCCCTCCATAGTGCTTGGTCAGATTGCAACACTACAACGGAAACTTGTAAAAACATGGGTAAATGTGAGTTAACGGTCTAATGCAGAGGAACGGGAAAACCACGGGAATCAACATGTTGAACAGGAAGCTCAGAACACCAAGAGAACTAACCTAGATGCAAGACACAATGTCCAACGAGATGATACTAAAATCTAATCTAGGGACAATAGGAAGGAAGGGGACAGGAAAAATCGCCCGTTTGAGCCTATAACTAGGTGATCGATGAAGTGCCAGAAAGAAATGGCTCTATACCAGCACGAAGACAAACTCATGTGTCAGCTATTTCCAACCAGCCTAGACAGCAGTGCCTTAATGTTGTATAACTCCATTCTTTCTCATTCAATTAACAATTTTACTACCATGTCTTTTGTCTTTTTTAAAACAGTACTCCAAGTACCGCTCGGTTATGGAAGACTTAGAGTACCTCTTAACCATATCCATGGAAAAGGGAGAATCACTAAACGAATACATGCATCAATTCAAATATGAAATGGCCAAAGTGGAAAATTATGATGATCGAGTACCAACGCTAGCTTTCAGACGAGGATTGGACCCAAACTCTCTCTTGTTCGATGATTTGTTGAATGTGAAACCACTACCAATGGCGGAAATGTTTCAGCGGGTATAAACTTACACTACACAGGAAGAGAAAAAGAAAAGTAAGATTAAGTTATCAGAACGAAGAATTGAAGAACAATGGGCGAACAACCAAAGTTTTAGCTCAGGTAAGAAGAGAGCGGAGAGGTAGAAAGGAACGACGGACGAGGTGAATACAAATGGGAAAATTCTGAAAAGCGAGGGAAGGCAACGATAAGTGTCCATCTAAGAGACAATGTCTTTACGCCTCTTACAATACCTATCAAATAGGTAAAACACAAACCTTAGTTAAGTAGACCAGCACTGCTGATGAATGAACCAACAGTAGGGATGAGGTTAAGTACTCTTCGTAACACAGAAGCTATAGACATTATACTAAATATTTCTATCGGCTCAAAGTTTACATCAAAAAACTGGTGAAGTAGGGCTATCTTCGGCAATATGTTTTTAGGGAAGAATATAAGCAAGCAACGTAAAATAAGACTCAAAATAAGGGAAAAGAACCTCTTCGGATCATTGATGCAATTATCGCTCTAACAGAACATGAAGGAGCGACAAGAAAAGAAAGGAAAACTTATTGCAAGAAGCCTACGAAAAGTGAGCATTGGAAACAAGGAAGTACATTGGAGGACAACAGAAGTCTGCCACGAATTTTTGATGACTTACATATAGCAGATCATGGTAGATAGCACAACGATGTTCTTGTAATCACCATCCAAGTTAGGAACTGCCTCTTGAGAAAAGTTCTAATCGATGATGAAAGTGTTGTCATTATTCTCCATTGCTCGACATAGAGAAGATGTCAATTGGGAATTTGACATACAATGTTATTCTAGGAAGAACAAGGTTGCACAAATTGAAAGCAGTTTCGTGGATGTATTATCAAATACTGAAATACCCATCTCCAAGAGAAATAAAAAAAATAGAGCAGATCAAGTTGTCACTCAATGTTGTTCTATCTCATCCTTGGAAGTCATCAACCGTGCAACTTACGAGAAAGACGGACATGAAAAGCCATCTAACCTAGGGTACGATGCGACAGAAGTCATAGAACTCGTATTCTTAGAGGGAGGAAGTCAGAAAGTGACTCGTATAGGTGCCTAAGTCGGTGAAACGGAGAGAGGCGAATTGATAAATTTTTCAAGCCTCAAACAATAAAGTGGAATGCGAAGCTAAGATAGTGGGAGTTAACATGCTATGTGAATTAGGGGTAAGGGAAATAAAAATTTATTGTAATTCTATGCTAATTGTTAAGCAGGTCTCGAGAGAACTCACAGTGAAGGACCCTAGGATGATGGATCACCTGCAACGGGAAAAAGACGTGTTGAGGCTCTTAAAAAGGGTACGAGATTCAACAAATTCATCGAGCTTAAAAAACCATGCGGAGCCCTAGGAATATTGGGATCATCATTTCAGCTACCATACAAAAGCAATGTTCCTGTGGAATTCTCATGGAACCAATCATAAAGAACCCGTTACCAGTCGTTGTAAATATCGAAGTCGACGCGGAACTCAATTGACAGGGTTATATCATCCATTACCTAGTGAACAGAGAGCTGCCAAAAGATAAGCTTCTGGGAAGGAAGATCCAGTAACAAAGTGCAATGTATTCGTTAATTATTGGAATACTTTATCATAGATCGTTTACAAGACAATATTTAAAATGGTTGAAGTTAATAGGAAGCCTAGTATGTGCTAGCGGAAATCCATGAAGGGATCTATAGAAACTACACCAGTGGAAAGTCGCAGGCTCATAAGATATTAATTGAAGGATAATACTAGTGCAAGTGTTGTAATCTCCTCAACGGCTACGAATAAAGCGCAACTGACAAGGAATATTCTTGGAATTAAATGGTAATTACATGTATAAATAGAGGTTAATATCACCTTAAAGACAATATTGAGCACAAATACTTTTTTTTCCTTGAGCTTAACACTCTCTCTGTTTATTCTATCGCTAACATACTTCAAGGCTGTAAATTTCTTTTACAGTTACATTGCCTTAAGCTAAGACACCCAACCTTTAAAATTCCATGTATAGTTTTAAATATCAAGATTAATACGTTGCCAATAAAAATCTCTAACTATAAACTAGAAAACCAAATCATCTTACTAAATTTGAGAAACTTTCTATAAAAACAACCAAGAAAGAAATAACAGAAAAGGGTATTAACAATTAGATTATGTGATCTGCTAAGAATGAATAGAAAATCTAATAATATATGATGAAGGTGGTTCTCTTCCTTGGATTCCAACGTAATAACGCTAATAAAATTGCACATATAAGTATGCCCCATGACTTAGTGTTGTTTTTTTTCTCTTGGAGACTTGTGAAAATAATAATGCCCGAACCATTTAATTCTATATTACACTAGAAACAGTTAACATGAGATCCATCCCAAATAAATAATTACATTTAATTTTATATGTAACATGAGATAACCCCCGCCCCAAAAATAAATAAAAACTGTTTTTTTATAAATAAACAAATTCTATGAGATTGGATTAGGGTTATGAGACTTATCAATTTTTTAAAAAATGATGGGAACATCAAGGCACTTTTTTAATTATTCTGAATATAAATAGATTTTGTAAAACAAAAGTAACTCAACATTTTCCGGATTTCTGCATCTAAGTATAAAATAACCAGTATAATTAATCTATATATGAGAGAAGATTGTGAATGACACTTGTAATAAAGATTCTATGTCATTCCCATAATGGTGGAAGACAGTTGGAGCAATCTTAGTCGTTTGAATAAATCTGGACAATATAGATTGTTTGAATTCAAAAATAAAATAAAATTATTTTCATTGAGAACAGATTAAATCCGACGGTCTAGATATGTCAACTACCTCTATCCATTCACTAGCAACAATAGAGGAGACGAGTCCACTTACAAGGTCCCCTAACACTACCACAAAACAGTTATATGGCGACGCTTTTTTATTATTATTCGCGACGGTTCAACCGTCGCGATAGCTATTCTAATGGTTTATGAACATGAAATGCTTCCGTCGGAAAAACTGTTGTGAGAGTTTTTACAATCGTCGGAGGAACATCGTTAATACTTATCTATCACGATGGTTATCAAACTGTCGCCATAGACCACCTATTGCGATAGTTACACCGAATCGTTGCAATATATACAGGCCTTTCATTCTACTACGGCGGTTCTTTGAAATGCATCAAATTGATCATGTATTTTTAAATACAACGGCGATTCTGCAAAATCATCGGTATTGTTACTATATTTTAAAAAACATATTGTTCAGCAGGTATTTTAATTATTCGTTCTATGCTATATTTTCATATGTATTTCTCCTAAGTATAAACACCAACGATAATACTTAAAGCTCTAAACTGAACCTACATCATCAATTGCGGCATCAATTGATAAATTAATAGTCACTAATTGATCTTTGTCTAGAGAGCATACTCTTAGAAATAACAAAAAAAGATAGGGATCCGAAAGACTTTAAATGAGATTTAAGCATTATTAGAGGAGAAAGAATAGCAAAAGTCTAAGCAACAAGCAATATCAGTCATTTTCTCCTCACACATACCGAAGGTTTTATTGAAGGGAAAAGTATAAATTTGGCTAAGAAAGTAGAACCAACAGCTATCAACGAGGGAGCATAGCAAAGCATATTATATTCTGGTAAAGATAACTCAGCAAGGTAGTTGGCCAAAAACCAAAACTGCATTGATGGAACTTGAGAAAGATGCCGGTATAGGAGAAGTGATGAAACTCGATCGATCGATATTCGAATTCCTAACTCGCGATTTTAGGAGACATTATTATTAACTCAGGTGTTAATAGACGCAAGGGATTCTCAGAAAAATACTTCAATAACTATTCACCAAACAATAGCACTGCATTATATAGCAGGCCAAACAAAAGATCTACTACACAAGCTCTAACGGAAATTACATCAATCAACCAACTAGACAAAAACTACCTTAACCTTCCCAAACAACCCAACTAACGATTAACTACAAATTAACCACATAGTCCTTTAATCGCATGTTACTATACTTGACCTGATTACCACGCTGAAGCATATCATTACCGTCTGATCCATCAATACTCCCTGCAGGAAAACGAACCTTGTCCTCAAGATTCAAATCTGAAAATCGTTGACGTAGTACCGAAATTGGCTCCCACGTTGCGTCTTCTTAGTGTAATTCTAGCCATTGAACCAATGCCTCCCGAAATCGCATACCACATTGTTTGACCCAATGAAAACTTAGCACCAATGCGGGCTCTAGAACCATCCACCCGTCTTCATCATATGAAGGAGTAGTAAGATGAATCAGAGCTTGAGATCCCACTCAGCATTTCAATAAAGACACATGAAAAAACGGATGTACCTTCGAACCTTCGAGTAGCTCCAATTTGTAGGCAACTTCTCCTATTCATTCCAGCACCTTATACAGACCAAAATACTGCGCCGCAAGTTTTTGAAAGGCACGCTTAAACATCGATTGTGTCGTGACGGTTGGAGCTTTAAAAATACCCAATCTTCTTCATGAAAAGATTCGATCCTACGTCCCTTATCATAGAATTTCTTCATTTGATTCTGAGAATGATGAAGATTAGCCTTAAGATCACGCAAAATATCACTACGAGACCAAAGAATCGGTCAACTTCTTCAACTGGAGGACTTCCCGCACTACACTCAACCAATCCGGGTGGAGATTGGCCATAAAGAGCTTCGAACGATGTCATACCAATCGAACGATGATACGAAGTATTATACCAATATTCCACCCAAGCCAAGAAAGACTCCCATTTCTTGTGATTCGAACTGACATAACATCACAAATATTGTTCTAAACAATGATTCACCACTTCTGTTTGTCCATCAGTCTCGGGACGATAAGTGGAACTATATTTAATTTTCGTACCTTGAAGACGAAAAAGTTCCTTCCAAAATGTGCTCAAGAAAACCCGATCACGATCACACGCAATGCTTTTCAGAATTCCATGTAGCCGAACCATTTTTCGAATAAAAATTCAGCAATCTTCTTGGCCGAATATGGGTGAATTAGAGAAATAAAATGCACATACTTACTCAACCGATCCACCACAACAAGAATTGCATTATTTCCCCTAGACATAGGTAGCCCATCGATGATTGAGAAACATACTTATTTTTCTAACATATTTCACATTGTCGACGAATTTCTTAACGTCTTGACGCATGCCCGAAAAAAAAAAGATCACCTAGGCCTATGATTCATATGTGATTCATCTGAATGCCTCCTAATTACCGAATCAAGGCACTCCCATATCAAGTCTTTCCTTATTCCTTCATCGTTCGGAACTAGAGCACAATCTTGCTGAAAAATACATCCTCCTCGAATTGTTCTTCCAAGATTATCCTGGTCGCCATTCTTTAATTCAAGAATCAACTTAAAAAGGTAGGATCAGCAGTGGTCGCCATAAAGACTAGTTTAGAAATCGCGTTCAATTCAGTCGAGTCTTCCCTTCAGTACAAAGCGTATGCTGTATTGTTCTCACGTCTGGGCTGATACAGAATCTCATAATAAAACCCAATCAACTTAGAAATCCATCTTTGTTATTCTGGTGTCATTATCCACTGCTCCAAAAGATATCAAAGACTCCGCTGATCAGTGCAAATATGATAATCACGCCATTATTTTACTGCTTGCAAAATGGACAACATCTCTTTAGTGTATATCGATCATTCTTTCTTGGTTGGACCAAGAGCCTTACTAAGATAGGTGATAGAGCATCATTTCTGCTGTAAAAAGGCACCAATCCCAAAACCCAATGCATCAGTTTCAATCACGAACGTATTAGAAAAATCCAATAACGCAAGAACTGGTGTAGTAGTCATCGCTTCCTTTAATTGTTGAAACATGCGATCCACCTCATTTGTCCACATAAATCTTCCTTTCTTTAATAACTCAGTGAGAGGACGACCGATACTACCATAATGACATACGAATTTCCAGTAATAACCGGTCAATCCCAAGAATCTAGGCAGCACCGTGATGCTTTGAGGTGTAGGCCATCGAACCATATCTGAAATCTTTGTGGGTCTTCCTTCACCCCATTTGATGGAATAACATGCCCCGAATGCTCGACTTCTTTCTGGCCAAAATGAAATTTGGATAATTTGATGAAAAATTGATTAGCGGCTAAAATGGGCAGAACCGTGCATAGGTGATAAAGATGATCCTCCCACGTCCGGCTGTAAATAAGAACATCGTCAAAAAATACCAAAATAAAATGAAGTAAATGCCGCTAAAGATATCGTTCATGGCTGCCTAAAATGTTGAAGGCTCGTTGCATAGACCGAATGGCATGACCAAATATTCGACTAGCCGTTGTGAGTCCGAAATGTTGATTTGTGAACATCTTTAGGGTGCAGCCGAATTTGATGGTAGCCCACACAAAGAAGGTGGCGCCAAAGAGTTCGTCAAGCATATCCTCAATCGTAGGAATCAGAAATCAATCGCTTCATTGAAAGCCCGATAGTCGGTGCAGAATCTCCAAGATCCATCTTTCTTTTTCACCAACAAGAGTGGCGATTAAAATGGGCTCATACTATGTCGAATTAATCCTGATTGAAGCATCTCACTAACCTGTCTTTCAATCTCGTTCTTTTGGAAATACGCATAACGATACAGTACAATGTTAACTTGTTTTCCTTCATCTTTTAATCGAAGTTCCGACACCACAGACGATCTTTGCTAGCCACCTTAACTGCGAACGGCGTGATTGGCCTAACAACCAACAATAAATGTCCCATAACTTGTTCGTTAACAAAATTATGGTTCGATTCGCTATCCACCAGAACGCTAACGGTCTGATTACATATATTTGCCTCCATTTGCATAGTCTGTTTCCCTGCACCCCCAACTATAGCATTTAGAGAGATTTTCGGCTCCGGTTCATTTGATTCACTTTCTTGATCAATCTTTTCCTCTTCTTGGTCATTCTTTTCATCCTCGCCCATCGCATTGATCAACATTGCTTAAGCTGCTTGACATTGATGGCCAGGAAAAAACTTTTCATCGCAATTATAACAAAGATTTTAAGCCCGCCTCTGCTTCATTTCTTTGAACAAATGGCGCTTAATTGTACCGGATGAAGACGGTTTCACCGATAAACTAATCCCTGAACTCTATTTCGTCGACACACTGGTCCCCAAATTATAACCCAATTTAGTAGGTGTCCTTATGGAATTGGTGTTGTTGCCCTTACTTGCCTACACTAACATCTCATTCTGTCGCCGTGATAAATCAATCGCCTGAGATACTTTTTCGACTGGAACATCCAAACTTCTAAAGCAATGTCTTCTTTCAACCCACCAAAAAATGTCCCCATCAATGCTTTAGTTGGCCACCCATTTGTTGGAAAACGCAGCGCACACAATGGTTTTAAAAAAAATTATTAAAAATGAATCATATGTTTTTCGATAAAATAAAAATAAGCGCAACACAACGGTTTCCAAAATAAAATTTTTTTATTGAAACTCTTTTCAATCAAAGATTCATTTTATATTTATATATTAAATCTGAGACATACATGGATATGAATCGTATGCCTCTTATAGTCTATATAGAGCGTCCTCGCAAACCAACGATCCTACGTTCCCGCGAACAATGGACTTCGAGATCCACACCAAGATCTTTCAAGCTAATCTTCAAACGCCCTAGGACATGTGTGAGCACGTAAAATAATCGAAGACATTTTTGTCTCTAGATATACTCAACATATGAGATCTAGAGATTTACTGAGAAAGATTAATTTTGTGAGATAATCCTCTGAGAGAATACGATGACTATTCTCACCGAGCTTTTTTATTAACTTTTTAATCACAGAGAAAATTCACCCTGATAGCAATTGTGTTCTTCACTCTCTATGAACACTAACGCCAATAGAATAATATCTATATATTTTTTAGATAATGACATATCGGATTTTTAGGAATAAACTGAAAATAATATTTAATTTCAAAATTATCATTGCAGTGAGACCCACTACAATTTGTGCACAACTGCAGCTTCACAGGCAATGCAATTGTCGTGAGCTATAACAGTGTCTCACGGCACTATGTGCCACGACACTATCGCAATTCTGTGTGGCACTACCGCAGTGCCGTGTGGCACTACAGTATTGCACCCTCACTACTGTAGTGTCACGTGGCACTATAGTAGTTTATGTCAATCTCTGATTCTCAATCAGTGATTGATATGTGATAATTACTGTGAATTAAATATTTATTTTAATCAGATAAATATCTAGATATTATTTAATTCAAAACTAATATATCTGGTCACTCATATCAATTAGTTTATCTATTAGTTCACAAATAACGGATTTAGTTGATTCAAATTATTATTTGATAATAATTTATATTTATCTAATTAAATATTCTATCTCACTTATCGATAATTAAAAAATTAATAGATATAATTATATATATAATTTCTAAAATTTATATATAAGTAATTCAATTAATTAGTTCTTAATTAATTAATCATACATAATTATCTCATAATTACGTACCTGCCCTAGAATAAAAATTCTTTTTACAAAATAAGTCATTTTCTCATGTCCTGAAATATTCACACTCTAGACTACGTAGTATAGAAGTGACTTGAGGACCGTAAACCTATAATCTTAAGCTTCAATAAATCAAATTATCATTTAATCTCTTTAATTAAATAATATTTACTAATTTCATTATTACTTCACTATATATATGGAATTACACTCTTAGAGATTATAGAATATTCTCGTTGAGTCCATTGATATAATCATTTCATGTAGTTCTGTTCTCCAATTATTGGTTCGTAAATTAGAGCTGGTCAAAATTATCGTTACCCTTCTAATTACATTTTGATCCTTCAATACCATTAACCCACTAGTATGGTTAATTTATAATCGTATTATAAATTTGAGCTCAATAACCATTCAGTTCCAGAACTTACACTTAAGGAAACCAATATATTATCCGTTAGGAAAGCTTGGATTCCAAATCTCAGGTTCCCAGCCATCCATATAAGTGAATCTCCAAAACAAAAGTCATCAGCCTGTTTACAAACAAACATTAACGAGTGAATCAAAAGATCAAGTAGACATATATAAGAGTTCATGAGTACTCAAGATTCAGACTGATCTACATATGATCATCAAATTGATGTGTATTAAATTTTTTTGATAAATTGTATGTTAATAAAGATATTAATCCACATCGGTGATGTCATATATAATCTTATTGTATAAAGTACCTTCATTAAGATTTCTATCCACGTCAATTATCTAGATTTAGATCACATGCATTCATAATACTAGTGAACCGTACTAGCAATCATTTATTAAAGATTTCATACTTTAATATGTTGCTGACATTTTTATTTATTATTTATGATATCAATCCTCTCGTACTAATATATGATCATAGTCTCATTAATGAATATTGAATTTTCAGATATTTATATAAATTATTCAACAATAATTTAAAAGAACGATTATAAGAAAAATGTAATTTCATTAAATTTATATTAAAATGTCAATACACATGCTTTGCGAACATAACCCCCAACACTTTTTACTTGGTTGGACAATCTCTCGAAATCATGTAGATCATCGAACGATCCTCCTTGGTGAATCTTGGATAAAGACTCATCAACATTCTTGAAATTGGTCAGTCCAAATCTTTTGAGCAGCTCTTTAAAAAGCCCTTCCAAGTGACCTCTTTTTTCCGATTATTACCTAGGTACCATTGCCACTACCGATTAGCATCTCCCTCCAGATGGAACGAAACTAACTGAACCTTTCGCCGTCCTTGAATCTCTTGGATTGAAAAATATTGTTGTGCCCAGTCTAACCATACCAACGGATCCACGCCAAGAAATTTTGGAAAATCCATTTTGAGCAGCGGCATTCGCTTCTTGTATTTCTTAGAATGGCCACCGCTCGACGTGTTGCTGCTTTCGTTTGAAGACATATCACTCATTGGATTCTTGACGTTTCTTGTCGAAGAAACTGATCGGGCATCCGAAGAAGAACTCTCTGACTCTGATGTGTCGTGTCGTTTCTTGCCTTTCTTTATCACAGTATTTTCCCAAGCTGGGTAACAAGTTTCCGAACGGATTCTTGGTTTGATGTCAATAACTCAATGAGCACATGAAAACTCTCACGAATCTCATGTACAACCCCTTCAATCTGGTCGAGTCATTCACGGTTTGTCATGCCGCAACGTTGGCTTTGATACCAATTGATGAAACTTGATCGATCGATATTTGATTTGCTAACTCACAGTGTTAAAAGACACTATTCTTAACTCAAAGTGTTAAGATACACAAGGAATTTTCTCAGAAAAATACTTCATTAATCATTCACCGAACAATAGCACTGCGTTATATAGCAAGATAAACAAAAGATCTACTACACAAGCACCAACCGGAAATTACATCAATCAATCACCGACTAGCCGAAAACTACCATAGCCTCCCCAAACAACCCAACTAAAGATTAATTACTAATTAACCACTTAGTCATTTAATCGCACACTACTATACTTGACTCGATTACTGTGTCAAATCATATCATTACCGTCTGATCCATCAAGAAGTCTCATTCTAATAAAATTATAATGAAATGTGATGCTAAGGATTCAACGTTTACTTTGTATATTTACCAAAATACTAAATACTTTTCATCAATTTTCCGCTCGATTTTTTTTGGCTATTTTTCACGTTTCCCACTTTTTGCTTCTCTATGTGCCGAGGGTTATGTTAAAACCGCAGGACAAAACGTCTTTATTGCGATGGTTTAAGCAAATCATCATAATAGTTCCACTTAAACCGTCTCTATGCCGATGGTTAAGTGGAATCGTCGGCCTAGGTGTGTTTTCGCAACGGTTTTGTGAAAACCATCGTCGTAGATAAATCTATAGCGACGGTTTAACAAACAGTCACAATAGATCTCTAATGTTCATATTTTCGAGACGGTTGAGGTAACTGTCACGATATAACCGTCACAATCGGTCAATTTTTTTGTAGTGGAGCTTCAAGAAGATTTTATTGTTAAAAGGATCAACGAATATTTATTTGCTTTTTCCAAAAAAAAAAAAGAATTTACTAATGTATTTGCTATATTAATTGGCATTCATATTGCAAACAGTTATCGGTAGTAAGATATTAACGTCATTGGTTTCAAAAACAAAAAAGACATGGACATTTACTTCTAAACATGATAATTAAATTAATGTCTAAGAAAGTTATTCATCACTGAACATACCATCAATCATCACTTGCCGTCACAGAACATCTAATTATAAGGCACAAATATTAAATATATATTGTTCTTCCTATACCGTTACAAAACCGATCGTTGTCCAAAACATGGCATAGTAATCTACACATCGCAATTCATGCACTAACAACCAAAACTTTAGAGAAAGAACCTTTGAAAATATTCTTAGTGTAAAATAGTAAGAGAATAACGACATGAGAAAGAGGGAAATCCACATTAGATGGTGGGTGATGTTTATTCTTGCTAACTAGACCAAACTGAATAAAAAGCTTACTGTCTTTTTTTTCTTTTTGCTTTCAAATATAACTGAAATTCAACAAGTCATCCAACTTGCAAATGAAACTGATTAAATTCAACCCTTTCACCCTTTCTTTTTGGCATAACTTTTAATGCAATTTTTAGCTGACCAAGAGGATTATCATATCATGTTTTTTTTTGTTGCATGATGGAACTTTTCATTTGATCAACTTGATAGTTATCTTATTCTGTAAATGTCTATTAAGCCTATACTCAACGCCCAGTTCAACGTTTGTAAGAAAATGAAGGAATATACTTTCCATATAAAGTAGGAAAAGGAGATCAGAAAGATTAAGGAAGCACAGAAAATCTGATACTTGTATTTGCTTTGAAAAAAAAAACATAATAAAACTTGGTAATGCTTTGTTCATCAGGGTCAAATCTCTCTAGATTAATTTATTCAATGGGTGCAAAGATTACTTTTGCATATAATTGGAAACTTGCATTACTATGATGAAATTAGCTGTCAAAGTTAAAACCTTTAATTAAGAACCCATTAATCAGTGGATTCTCGCACCTCTCCAACAAAAAAAAGTTGTGGAGTTGATTAATCAGATCATTAGGATAAGATTAATCTAGATTTTGTTGCTTCATCAAAAGCTAAACCAGGTCCACTTGGTTGTACCTGCAGGAGTTACCATTCACTTCATTCAAAAAAGTATATATAATTTCTTTCCAGAACAGCACATAATAAGCCTTGGCGCTGGCTTTCACATCTGGGCTCAATCAAGATTTGTGCTTCTATTATTATTGTCCTCAGCATTTAAATTACTAACAACGAAATTTGGCTATAAAAATAACAAATGAAAAGCTACCTTTGATCACATTTCACAGGAAAACTACCAACCTTAAAAATCAGCGCATATGAGGTATCCACTATCCAACGTTAAAACTGTCTTTCCGTACACTCACATTGATCTGAGCCCTCAAGGGTTTAGATCACCTCCTATTTAGTGATCTAAATAGGATGTGTTTTTTTGACCGATTAGGATTGTTAAAATGTAACAGCTCAGATTAACCCCATGTAAAAGTAAAAAAAATACATTTTAATTTATTTTTTAATTTTCTTCCATCTGGTCTAATCCTTAAATAGAACAGACCAAATTGAAGAGGATCTCTCCTCTTCAATTAATAAGTGCAAAATCATTACAATTAATCAACAAGTAATCAAATTTCACAAGTATCATACTTTTTTTTAATAAGTTGACATAACATATTGTTGAACGAAAAGAGGACTCGGATCTCCTATTGAGAAAAAACATGAACTCATATTTTTACTTGAGCCATATGTTCTAAAAATAAGCGGCTTAAATCAAATCTAACCAAACAGAAAAAAAAAAAAGCAAACAAGAAAATAAATAAATAAAAATGGCCAAACTTGCTTTTTCTCGTCTTTCCCACCGAACTAATTTAGAGAGACATACCACTTCTAAATAATCATAATCGATTTGTCAAGTACAATAGTATTAAAAGTAATCAACACGAGAAATATATCTAAATAAAAAGGGACAGACCAGATTAATTTGACACGAAATCAATTAATAGTACATCAGATTTTTTTTCTTTTTTGCTTTTTATTTTGTTTGCCGTTTAAATCGGTTAACTAAATCTGATATGAACCGGTTATTTTAAGCACGAACAGTTCAGACCGGACATGACACCTCCTGTTCTAGAATTCAAATCAATGAATTTTCACTAAATATCATGCTTTCTCTAAAAAGTTGACGACATATTGGCGAGGGAAAAGAGCACTCTACTCCGCGTAACCACAAGATTCTCATCACTAAAGACAAACCAATTACATATCTTCTACTCACCCCATGAAACAAAATTCTTCCCAAACACTATCCGTACAAGGCTGTCATTCTGATATCTAGGGGAATTTTGAGTATGATGGGAGCTTTTGTCCTTGTGTCAATGGCGAACAGAAATGATCAAAGATTTGATGTGGGTATTTGATGGTAAAGCAAACAGAATAGGAACAAGACAGAATTGCATCAGATCAATGGAAAGGGCAAAACTCGGTGTCCAATATTGTGATCAATGATTAAGCTTTCAGGGGTTGCATATGTTACGCCATTTGATCTACATCCGAGATGAGAATGGGGCTGTTGTTGACTACAACTAGACATCAAAGATGTTCTTGAAAGCTATCCACTAACGAGAAGGATTTACAAAAAATCATAAACATTTGACAAACCTGATTAGAATTCTAATGCTTTGTGCTTTAGGGTTTTAAAACTAAACCGTCAAATCTACATAAGATCTGCTCACAAGGTGGGCTTTGGTAATACTAAGAAGAGCAGAATCTGACCTAAGCAAACACAAACATCTCCTTTCACAAAAATGAGGGTAAAGTAAAGAAGCACAATATATAATTATAAATAAGACTTTCTGATGCATGCTTAAATGAAAGGAAAACTAAATCCAACAACATGAACAGAAAACCAATCAACCTTAGGGTTCTGGGCGAGAGCCAATTTCTATGGATGAACTCTCCAGGAATCCGGAATCAGGATGGTTATTTGATAATTGGCCAAGAATTTCAAATAAAACTGTCATATGGAAACATGAAATAGGAAATTGTGTAACCACATGATATTATCAGAACTTAACCCTCGTACAATCAATTGCCAGCAGCTTGAGGGTCATCAATCTATGGTACTGTAAGTGTACTACTAAACTTGAGGAATGAGGAAAAAGAAAGAGAGGAGAGAGGAGAGAGGAGAGAGATTCTCTTTCTCTCTCTCCTACCCTCTATCTCTCCCATTATGTTACTGTTACAGTAATATAGTAACATAGAACTTTCCCCAACATGACAGATTTTGAGAATACCTTGAAGCTTTAAAAAAGAAAGCCTGCATGGGGGGGGGGGAGGCAGTTTATCAAATTCGAACAAAGAGGTCAAATGCAGATCGCAGAATAGATTACAACGACGAAGTATTCATGGGACAGGAAAAATACATATTCTTCAATAAACAAAATTAAGAGTGATTCTTCTTCGAAGGAAGTTTATACAACATGTAAAACAAAGTTGTGTATCAGAGCAGTTTTATCAGGACCAACGCATGTTAGATTCACAGAAGTCACTGAGCAGTCGCTCGAAAATTACATCAACTTGCATTTACTTCCTAATCCAATCCAAGTAGAATTTTTAGCTCGACATCAAGCAAACTATAGTGAAGAATCTCTTTACATGCTAATAAGGCAAAGAATTTCTCGTAGCCATGGATAAGGACAATTGAATGAATATGAAGAGATTAAACAATGTGGAAAAGAGAGGACAATAGAAAAATCCAGCACATTGAAGTACTCCCCTTCCATCTGTACCATCCGAGGGAGCGTTCAAAATGGAAATAACGACCAGGGGAGGAGAGCAAGAGCGAGTGAGAGGTTGAGAGCATCTCATTGTATACCTCAAAACTCCATAATCAGGTCATTCACTTAAATTGCAACGGCGAAGATAAGGATGATCATACTTGATGTACTTGGTCCAGTATGACCGATACTTGGTCATGGCCAACTCCAGCCAAGGTTTCATGTTGCCGTTGTAGTGGATGACTGCTGCATTGTCAATCTCTGACCTGTCAATGCTTGGATTGTAACCCAAACCAAGCACATGCCATGACTTCTCAAGTGGATGAGTCAGTCCATAAAATGTAATCAAACCAGGAGGTAATGTCCCAAGCTTCCAAAGTAACCTATCTTCATTCTGAAAACATTGCAGAGGGAAACAATAATTAAATCACAAGGTTGTGGCAATTTTTATTCACTGGAAGAATAACAAAAAATTGCGAACGGCAAGAGTATTGGAAAAAAAACCGAGAAGAAAGGTTCAAAACTCACCAAATTCTGCCACTTATGATATATGCCAGTTATATCTCTCTTTTTCCACTCCTTGAGGTCAAACATGTTCATACCATAAGCCCATCCACATGCATTTGGGTCAAATTTTCTCGCGATATGAGGATTGGAGAAGTTAAGATATTTGTCAAAACGGTGAAAACTCTCACCACAGGTTTCCACAGCACCATTGACTTTTCCATGTAGATCCACTGCCCACAATCTGGTAAGGTCTTTCTGGACAACAATGTCGTCATCCAAAAACAGAATCTTATCCAACTTTGGGTAAACCTGAGGGAGGTAGAACCTCAGGTGATTAAGCATAGAAAGATACTTTGGGTTCCTGTACTTCAAATTAGAAGCACCAGCTGAAAGAGCCGTTGGGTGTCCTGCCTTGAAATAATACTCTTTCATTGAAGCAGATTCAAGCTGCCGCAACACAGGGCAGTAGGATGAGTTTAACCACTTAAATCCATCCACATTTTCAACATGGATTGTGGCTTTTCCAGGAGGATTTAATAAAAACCACATATTCATGGCCCCAAAGTTAAGCTTGTCAGTAACAAGATGGAATACATGTTTCGAAGGATCCTGCAATTTAACCAAGTATATCAAATTCAAAAAGCACAAATGCTTCACTGATATGAGTTCTCAACTACTGTACATGCTAATGTTACACGATTCCACGGCAGGAGCCATCATCAACATCATGACACGAAAATATATTAGAAGCGGAAATTGTCCAGAGCTACAGAAAAAATTCTTGCAGTGGACTCTACAGCATTAGTGAAGATCAAGATTCAAAACCTATCCTCAGTGCTTTCACAAATGAATTATTGGTGCAAAATCTTCAAATAGACTAACTAGTGACACAAATAGTGCAGGTAAATAGAAAGTTGTTTTTGCAGAAACACTACATGGCCAGCCCACAGAAGTTAATCACTTGGACTCAGAAGTCAGAAAATCCTTGAACATAACCACAGATCATCTATGGGTAGATGACATTAAATGATAAATTTATTCTTGGGATTGAGACACTTGAAAACAACATTGTTACATGATGCTATAATTTTAGATACTAGCATGAGTTAAAATAATTCAATCACCTTAGCATTCACAATGGTTGAGTTGACGACCACAGATGCAGCCAACACATTGTCCGAGAACAGCGCATAATGGTAAAGCCTTGGATTCTCTAAATTTTCACATCTTGGGAACTTTCTCTTTTCTAGAGGAAGAAGATAGTAGTCTATGGTTAGGCGCATGGACAGGCAGTGGATTCCATTTGGTATAGTCTTCGCAGCTAACTGACTAAGAAACGTGCTTTGCTTCTTCAAACTTCTAACTTCTTCATCCGCTGATTGAAGCATTGCTCGAAGCTTTCCCGTCACCAACTTGCAGTCATAAAGTTGCTCTCTTGCTTTAGACAGAACTTGGCCCATGGATTTTATTCTCTCAGGGGCACTGGAAAGAAAGACATGGAATAAGGAAGTTTCATCATCCATACCTGTTATAGTTAATTATTATAGAATGTTAGCGTGTGAGAGTACATGCAAAACTCCATACCTGTGATGCAGATCAGCATCAGCACTTGCCTCTCCCAAGGCGCGCTGACTCTCTTTAAGTCGAGTCTGGAGTTCGTGGTACAGGTCAAGTTTGTTCTTCATTTTTGCAATACTCGTATATACCTTCGCCATTATTATTTGATCCCGCATCAAACGTACGGTTGTATCAGAGTTCTCATTCTCATTTTCTTTCCTCCATATGCTATATTTACCAAGAACTGACGAGTCAACTGATTTTGAGCGTTGTATCGCTGCATTTTCCAGTTTTATAGTAACTTCATTGTCCTGTTTAATAATCTCTTCTGCACGCTTTTCACGCCTTTTCTGTCTTAGTTGCTGCAGTGAATTAATTACAAATTTAAAATACATTTCCATATCAATGTAAATGAGCATTTATCTCCAGGCCCCAATAATATTCCAAAGCAACGTAGAAAATTTGACGTTCAAAGCATTCAAATGATGCTCACCCTCCGAGCTCGTTTTGCAGGAGTATCAACAACCTCTGAATTGTCATCTACAAAAGATAACTCGATCAGCAAAATAAAATAAAATTGAGCCAATAAATATTCAATCTATATAACTTTTGAATTACCATATGAAGACTTGTTTTCTGTGTCCTCAGGTATTTCTTTTCTAAGATCTGCGACTTGTTGTGTTTGCTATGAAGAGAACATGTTGATGGATCAGCAATGACAAGATTGTTGGAGCAGAGACATAAAAGAAAATGTAGGCACTAATGTTTCTCATTCGTCAACAAGGAATACTCCATTTAAAGAAGCACTAAGCACAGGATATTACAAACAAAGAATTTTGGCAAGAACGCTTTAACAATATCCAATGTCATTTTACATCTAAGAAAATTCTCAGCTGCACCAAGTGATTTTATAAAGCAGCAAACCATAAATACATTAAAGAAAAACTCTTAATCTAACCTTGGAACCAGTGTCAACAAGAGTATCTACACCAGCCACTCTCCAGGAAGCAGACAAGTTGCTTTTTCGAAAATGATCAAGACTAAAAGGCCCCATATCATTAGTGCTGGCTGCGATAACATCAATTACCTAAAGTGTAGCTTTAGTCAGTTTCATCTCATGAAAAACGAGGATACGAAAACTCCTTCTAATAAATATGTATAAATGGGGAGCGGCCATAGATTAAAATTAATCCCAGTCAAATTGCACTTGCCTCTTTTGAAAAAAGAGATTTCACATGTTGCAATGCCAGCCGTTCTCTCCATTCAATATTCTGTACAATCCATTATTTTGTTTAAAAAATAAAAATAAAATAAAAAAGAGATAAAAAGAAAAGCAGCAGCCAAAAGCCATAATAAGGTAGACTCTACCTCTTTACCAGAAGCACTAGAAATAGCATTTTGATCTGCACAGATAACAATTACAAGCTTAACTCAAGCATAAATACAAAAATAGAAGAATATGCAAATTTGTCTGTATGTCACACATATATGGCCAAGGTAGAAAACAATTGAAAACCAGGGTCAAAAGGATATTGACTATGTGGAGCAAAGTCCTAGACTGACTCACACAGTAGATCTATGTAAACATAGAAATTGTTAGCCCTGCACACTGAGGAACGTATGATGCATGAACATAAACTGAACAGTGATATACACACATCCATGATATGGGTCAGATTTGATGACCCTCATAACATATTATTGCAAAAGTATGGTACCCTTATAATTTTTGTGAACATAAAATATTAGATAAAGGAGGATTTTACACATTCACTTAATGATGATTCTAAAATAAAACACTTTACACTTTTCTGATAGGATACCTATTACATTTATATATAGGCAATGTTTATTATAGTGGTAGTTTTTTGTTTACAACATCTGCTACTACGCTGGCTCAATCTTCATTGTGGTACAGCTGCTACGCTTTGTTTACAAATCTTAGGATATGTGGAAAAAGCTCTTAATATCAGATGAGTCCACAATCAAGCAAATATCTCATCCAAGACTAATGCCACGTACCTGACTATGCTAAATGCACTCCTGGCATTAGATCTTGCATGCACAAATACAAGATTTTTTTTTTCAATAGCACAAATAAAAGATAAACATGTCCAAGGGTCTATGAGCGAGTCAGTTATACTTCAACTCTAGTCCTGTAACATAATGCAAGACTATGATACTCTTTTAACAGAATGGTGACAATACCACCGGAAAAAAATCGGTGTCAATAACCCCTTAGGAACCTTAAAAACTACACCAGTCTTGCCACTAGACTTTGAAAAGCACATGCCAATTACCAATAACATTCAATTATAGAAGCAGTATTACCGATCAATAAAGATTATAGAAGTAGTATTGGTTGCCTTGCTTATCCTAATTGTTTTTATTCAAAACTGATACAGGTAAAAAGTTCAATCTAGCTCTCAGATCCATGCTTTTAAAGGATATAATTAGCTCCAGTACTTTTTATGCTCCAAACAATTAGAGAATGAAATCTGAAGAAATAAAGGTAATTACTTTTAGAAAGCATACTTTCCCAAGTTCCCAACATGATAAATAACCAGGTAGAAGCATCAAATATCTAAAGTAACGTAATCTTCATATTTCATACTTTTGTTCATGACTATGAACAATGACATAAACCATCAGTTATTAAGAGATTGAAATGTGGAAAATCATGGGCAAAATACATTCTGTTGGTTCAATGTTACCATATAAACTAACAATTGTAGTACTTATACTCCCGCATTATATGTGATAAGTACAAAAGATGATATGTAACAACACAACTCAAGCATATTTCAGTTATCAGCACAAAAAGATTATACAACCTTCTCAGCTTTGACATCTGAAGAAGTATCTCGTCAACGATTTCTCATAATAATTCTCTCGGATATGAATGGAGAATCTTAAAAAAAAAATAACGTCTAAGTACGAACTTTGTATAAGAACAACATCCTGAAGGAGAAGTACGAAATCCAATATCAGAATCTGACGATAAATTGGAAGGGAAAGAATTCGGATTTATATTCTTATTATTCAATTAATTCCAACATGTTACGAAAGGATAAAACGAATTGGCTAAGATTGTAGAAGATATGATCTGACCAGCATTGTCGAACGAATAACTGGAAATGAAAATAGGTGAAGGAACTGACCAGCAGTGTGGAGGCCTCGGCCAAAGAAGAAAATCAATGGAGCAAGAACCGATAAGAAAATGAGCAGCGCGATAGGGAATCGAGATCCAGTACCGCCTCTATTTCTATGATTAACTGCACCAGGTATTGTTCCCCTCTTCAATGCCATTGCCGATCCAAAACCCTTCGAATTTACAGGAACGCCACCATCAGAAACAACCAGCCACAATCAGCAACCGACAGTCGCAGAAATATGGGGGTTACGAGTGGGAATTGCAGTCCCTAACAACAACTGGAATGATAGAGGTGAAATGCTAGTCAAGATCCAACAGATAATGACAGTAAGAAAGAGTGTGGAGTGTTTGAATTAAAGCTACAAATTAATAAAAGATCAAAAGAATTTATGTGCGACGACAATGATGAAGATGAAACCCCAAATGAATTTCGTTCCCCCATAAATATTAGTAATTAATAAAGCGTTAATAAAATTAAAAATGTATTTTCTTTTTTTTTTCTTCTGGTTTTTCCATCTCTCTTTCTTGATCTCTCTCGTGTTGCGGTGCTGGTAACAATTATTAAGATATTCGCTTCTTTTCTTTTTCTTTTGTTTTTCTAAATTAAACGACGTCTCATGGAGGTAAAGAATAGCCTACGTCCTTTTCAAGCCAGACAGGGTCCTACTGGCAAATTGGTAAACAGATTCCATCTCTGCTTTTTGTATTCAGTTACTTACGCCATCACATCTCAATCCTCCTCTAATTTTTAAACTAAATAATTTGACTCTTCACTTTTTAAAATACTGATCAATAATACATATGTGTGTGATGTATATAAAGTTAAATTATATATTTTTATCATGATTATTACTTATAATAGTCTTTTATTTATGTGAATGAAAAATAAATGAATTTAGTACCATATTAATTGTTTTCAATTTATATGCGTAGAGTCAAAACAATGTTATATTGTAATTATTTTTATTTATTTATACATTATTTTTCAATTAAATTATAGAATATTATGCGTGTTTTCAAAAAAAATTAAGAGAATATAGCGAAAGTATGTTCTCAACATTTAAAAGAAAAAGTGACATCTGGAGATTTCATTTTTTTAATATAAACTTGATCTTTATAAAATTAAATTTTATTCGTAAACTTTGTGTAAATATATTTATATTACATATCAATTACACTAACATATATATATATATAGCATAACTAAGATTTCTAAGAATGTGTTATATCTTAGTTATATTTTAAATTATATTCATTAACTTTTATAGAGATAATTTACTTTATCTTAAAATAAATTAGTACAAACCTGTAGTTTTTTTATAACATTTTAAATAGTTCGCCAAAATTCAATAAAAAATTTATCAATTAACATTAGCTTAAATTTTTTTATTAATTATTTAGTTTTTTTTAAATTCATTATATAGGTTAATAAATATAAAAATTAACACCCACTTTAATTAATTTATTATAGTTATAAAAGTAATCAATTATTAAATGCTACATATAAATCATAAGGTTATTTTAGGTAATGTCTCAATGATAAATGGACAAAAATGTCCAAAAATATTTTTCATCTCCTTCCCACTTTTAATATATTATATAGATTATAGATTATAGATTTGGCTAAGTACTTCATTTTAAGAAATTGAAGTTCTTTTGTTTTTAAGGAAAATTTTATCCAAATATAGTTCTCACAATTTTTGTCGTCTTATTTTATCTCTAAGTTATATGTTTATTATATCCATTAACCTAAGCATGTCGTATTGTTAGACGTAAATAAATTGTTTAAAATAAAACACTTATTTTCAGATTTGAAATCACAAAATCATCAAAATTAAAAAGCTTATGATTTTTCTCAAATTACATCATTGAATAATGTTTTTTTTATCAAATACTCACATCTCCTCTCAACAATTTTTCAATAGACACAGGTAAAGAAAAATTAAACTTACTAATGTAGCTCTATCTATTACTATAGACTGTTAGAGCATCAGCAACTACACTTTCATCATTCACATTGTTGGGAAAGAATCTCTTTCTCAATCCAAGGAGGAAAGAACTGCCTTATTATGTCAATCTTCCAAACCTTTAGGATCTGGGCAAATCAAATTCGATTCAAGAGATATTCCTGGCACTGAAAAGTGTTAAGACATGCTGCTAAGCATTTGCTCACCATGGGCTAATTTTCTTTAGTCTTTTATTATCTTTTTTATTGGTTTTAATAATAAGCTCATGATCGGAGTTTCTTTCATTGATTTGCTCTTTACACTTGTATATATAGAAAACCCTAATACTCAACAACTTTCATGCTGAGAATTTTCCACCAATATCTTCTAAATATTCATTTAGTATCAGGGCCTCTGAGATGGCTACGACCATTCGTCAACTTCTTGATTGAACACTGTCTCATTCCCATTTTATCTTCACTTTTGCTCCACCAGCACTTGAGAATAGCATATTAAAGGTTGGAGCATATCGTTTTGGGAAACTTGAAAACGCCCATCACATATCAAGGTAACAATTGAGCAACTGATTTGTCTAAGAAATGACTCTAGAATCAACGTATCAATCCATACCTTCTTGATGGAGCCAATTAGAAACTGCATTATGTTGCAAAAAGAGTCTCTTTTCAAATTCTAGTTGGATAATTTACCTAGTATATCTGGCAGCAGATTGTATATAGGATTGCTCCCTACAGATGATGGGAAATTAATTAAATGCTTAATAAAAGAAATAATTAAGACAAAAGACAAACAAACTGCTAGAATTCAATTTTGATTTATGCACTTCATTGTTTTCCACCTTACTTAGGCAGTTCATGGAAAAAGATTTTAGCCAGATTTGAGATCCTCTCATCTTCATCTTCTAATCCTTACAAAGTAATGACTTGACATTTTAACAAGCAAATCCTTACAAAGTAAAAACTTTAATAAAGAATATTCCCAATACTTGTTAACTCTTTACTCAAGCATATCAATTTTCCAATCTTTAGATCACTCATTCCTCTCATTTATTTTGAGTAAAAATATTATTTATTCACTCATATATCTTCAAAGGATATAAATCCCTTTTATCTCTACCCTTTGCACACTAGTTGTAAAAGACCAAGATAACAGATGAAATAAAATACAGATCTACAATCAAATCCCTAAAAATCTCAAATCTTAAATCATATCTTAAACAAAATACAGATCTACAACCAAAATCGTGAACTAAGGGATGAGCTCACCTATTTTCGCGGGGGGTTGCGCTTCAAGGCAGCTTCAATGAGAGCTTGAGGTTACTACCGGAAGGGAAAGATGACTCTCTCTGGCGGAGGAGCTCACTGTCACCAAGACCAGATCTAAGAAGACGAAGAGAGAAAAAGATGGAGAGCAACAGAGAGAGACTGAGTGAGTGATGACACTGAGCTAGAGAAAGAGACGGTGATGGTGGAGAGAGAGAGAGAGAGAGAGAGAGATGGAGTCGAGGGAGATGGAGTTGAGAGGATGCTCGATGGAGTTAAGGGAGAGAGATTAGGATTATAAAATGTCATTTTTGTAAATAAAGGTAATGTGAGAGTATAAAAAAATATAATTAAGAAAAGATTATGACAGATTTTAGAATTACCTGTCATAGTAAATGAGCATATTTGACAGGCTATTTGAAAGCTGTCATATTAGTTAAAAACAAAAAAAACCACTTCAGCACTTATTTTTTTATGAGAGGTTTAAGGTACATGTCATAAAAACCAGTATGTTGTTGTCATTAAAATCCCCTTTGTAGTGATGTTATTTTTTAGAAACAGTTGAAGTTTTTATTTTGTCTTGTTAAAGTCTCAACTGGTTTTATTTATTATTTTTTGTTAGACAATTGATGTCGTAGTTTATTGCTGTTAAATGATGTTTTAAAATCATTCAAAATAAGTAAGACTGTGTTTAAGTATTAATATTACTCTTGATAAGTTTAAAAAAAATTGACTTAGCTTGCGCGTGCTTTTTACAATAAACATTAAAGGAAATTTGGAAAAAAAATTCGGGCTGTTACGAAATGGATGAAAGAATAACTACTTAGAAAGTGAATTTGTATGATGCTGTTAGAGAACTTTTTTACACGTGAGAAAATGCTCAAGAATTTTAACACAACTCTTACTTCTTTGGTTCGCAAGACAGCAAACCCTACCAAGATTAATGAGTTTAGGCCCATTGCTTGTTGCAATCTCATGTACAAGTACATTACCAAGGTTATGGCCAACAGGTAAAGAACTATCTTACTAGGTTTGATTATCCTTAATCAAATTGCATTCATTCCATGCAAGTATATCTCAAACAATATCCTGTTAACCCAGGAACTTCTCAGAGGGTATCACAGAAACACTTTCTCCCCTAGATGTGCATTCAAAGTAGACCTTACAGACCTTCATAAGGCCTATGATAATGCGAGTTGGCTTTTTCCCAGTAAGGTTCTTCAATACATGGGTCTTCCTTCTCAATTTATTGGATGCATATGGAATGTATTACCACCCTCATCTTCTCTATAAACATCAGAGGAGATAAGGATTTGAGACAAGGAGATCCAATATCTCCTTATCTATTTTTCATGATCATGGAAGCCCTCACTAGAATTCTCAGGCATCATGCTCACCTGCAAGGTTTTAATTACAATTGTAGATGTAAGAAGAACTGAATTAGTAACCTCTGTTTTGCAGATGATTTACTAATCTTCTATAAAGAGGAGCTGAATTATATTAGATGTATTAAGTCAGGTATTGATCTCTTCAGTCAGATTTTTAGTTCACAGGCTAATGTGCACAAGAGCCATGTTTATTTTCAGGAGTAGATGAAACAATGCAGAACTTGATTCTCAACTACATTGGTTTTCAAATTGGCTCCTTACTTATCAAATACCATAAATCCCTTTTGATATCTACTAAGCTCTCTAAGGTACACTGTGATATACTAGTGGAAGGATCATCAAAAGAGCTAAATCTTGGGAGAATAAACACCTCACTTATGCAGGGAGATTACAGCTTATTAAGTTTATTCTCCTAGCCATTCAAGGATATTGGAGCAGCGTCCTCATTCTCCCTAAACAGGTTATGAAAAAATTCAACTGTGCTCTTAAAAACATCCTTTGGACTAGTCATACAGATCAAAATAAAAGGCTACAAGGTGGCTTAGAATCTGGTTTACCCCTATTAAAAAGGCGGGCCTGCGTATTATTGACCCTGCTATCTGGAACTTAGCTGCTATTTCCAATCACCTTTTAGAGGATTGTTTCTGGTGCTAAAGAATGCTTGTGGATTACATGGTGCAAGAGTAACCTACTAAAACACCAATCTATTTTTAGTGTGAAGCTCCTAACTAATCCTTCTTTGTCCTAGAGAAAATCATTAAACTTAGAGACAAAATTGGTGGTTTTGTAGGCTTACTGTTGGTACAAGTGAACATAGATCCTTGTTCTGTCATCTCTGGCATCCTATAGGAATTTTATTCAATAAAAGAGGTAAGGTGTGCAGGTCTAGTATTAATTTATCTGCTCCTCTATCTATTCTGTTTAACAATGGAGCTTGGAGAATTCCAAAACAGTAGTTAAAATATGACTTTGAATCAGTGGGGCTACGATTTAAACTGTTTGAGAATCACTCACACTCCTGATACTTGTGCTTGGACACCTAACTGGGATGGAAGTTTCTCTATTAGCTCAACATATCGTACTCTCTGAATTCATTATACTGAGCTCACTTGGCATAAATTGATCTGGTTTTCAGGTCTTATCCCCAAATGCTCTTTTATTTCTTGGCTTTCCTTTATGGATAAATTATCTACTAAGGTCCAAGTAAGTGAATTGGATCTAAGTGTTGGGGTAGGTTATGATTTTTGCATTGATGGTGCGGAAAATGTAGATCACCTCTTCTTTGGGTGTATGGGAACTAGGAAGCTGCTTATTGATCTTCTTAACACTAATGAAATTCTAGACATCTCAGCTTCTTCTTGGCAGTCTCTTTAGCAGTGGCTTATTGTGCTTACTAAGTCTCCTTTTGTTAGGTCTATTTGCACTAAACTGTTTTTTATTATTTTTATTTATTGTATATGGATTGAGAGAAATAGAAGGATTTTTCTAGGCAAGATGATTGATATCTCCCTCTTATTTAAGAAGATGCACTTTATGATTAGGGAGAGACATAATTTTCTAGCCAAAACTAGGCATCTCCAAAATATTACTTTTTAAGCCTTAGTTCTTAGTTTGCTTTGTATTTATATCATGGGGTATGTCCCTTGTAATTTGTGAATATTATATTTTTCTTGGCTACATAACTTACCTTTAACAAAAAAAAACAAGCTCGTCCCAGAAAATTATTTTTTTTCAAGTAAACTAGTAGCGTTCAAAAATATGTTTCAGTAAGTAAACCTTATCAAAAAAATTCTCAAAATTCACATAATTACTAGATATTCTTAAAATGGTAAACTAAAATATTTTGGTTAAACCGAGTTGATCTCTATACAGAAACAACCCTCAACTCGAATATCGGAAAACTATTTTCTCCTTACAAAACAGAAACTTCCAAAAATTATAAAAACAAAAGCAGATATCGAATTTCAACCAATATTTTACAGTAAACATTATAATATGTTAAGAATGTACCAAAAAATTTTAGATTTATACTTTCACGTTTGGGTTCCAAAACATCAGTTCATTTTCACAGTGCACAAAAAATCCAAAAATTCTCAATTTTATTAAAAGTCAGATCTTTTTATAGTAAAGGTTTTTCTTACTCGAAAATAACTTATGGAACATAAATAAATTTTAATACATGTTTTAGCCTCAGTTTTATTCAGAATCTAATCTTTCAAAAGCACGCCAATAAAAAGCGATACAATTTATGTTGAAAAAAGGATAATATGAATTTGCCGATTACGCGATCCGAATAAGCACGATCTATGTCTTGTGCCACAACCACCACTAACTAGAGCGGATCCTTGTTTAGGTATTAGGTTTTTATGTGGTGAAAAAGAGAAGAGATTTTTATGTAAAGGAGTGTTGCATGAGTGAGAGAGAGAGATAGAGAGAGAGATGCCGCACACAAAAGAGAGAGAGGGAGTGATATTGAGGGTTACTACACAAAAGAGAGTGGGAGGGAGTCATATTGAGGGTTGCCCCACACAAGACAGAGGGAGAGATAATGAGAGTGTCAAACACAAGAGAAAGAGGTAGTCATTTTAAGGGCAAGGAGAAAAACATTTTGAGGGCAAGGAAAATAACCTAATATACTATGTCAACACATAGGAAACTTTCTAAAACTTTAACTCTGAACCATGTATAAGCGGTTCCATGTTTAGGAAATAAAATCAACATCTCCTAAAAGAGGGGGGGGGGGATTAAGACCCTAATTTTCATTCTCCCTTCAATAGGCTAAATAACGTTAAATATAAGAAACACTGATAAAATTTATTTCCTCCTTTAACAAATACTGACATAAAAATGTCAAAAATACTATATCCTATAAAACATAAAATTAAACTTAATACAATACACATTACATAAGAAAAATGCTCAGGTAACATAAACAAAGAAGTAGGCATGTGAGGGATATGGTAGGGGACCCAATTAAATTTTGTTTCCTAAAGTTATTACTTCTTCTTTTAAAAAAAACTTACAAAGGAACTCCTCTATAATATAAAAAAATCTTACATGTCACGTGTTATATATAAAATGTAATGTCACACAATAATAAAAATATAAGGGCTAAGGTTATAACCTATAAGACATGAAAATAAAATGTACTCATTCTAACCTTACAATAGGCTAAAAAGTAGGGGTGTTACATCCTCCCCTCCTTATATGAAATTTTATCCTAAAAAATTGCCAGAGTTAGATCTTTGAAGAGACCCGGATAAAGTGCTTGAATCTCTTCCTCCGGTTCCCAAGTGGCCTCTTCAAACTGATGGTTCTTTTAAAGTACCTTTTTGATATAACTCTTTTGTGGTAACCTAAGTATACCTCGAGAGTGATCTTGAGGCATTTGTATGCCTAATACAAAAGAAGCGTCACAAAAAAATTTCATTTCAAAATTCTTTGATAGAAATATCTTGGTTTCGTGCAATATGTTATTTTATTAATAGCAAATAGTATGTCAATGACATATAGTACCAGGAAGATATGTTTACTCCAATTGCACTCATGGTATACACAACTATCAACTGCATTCATCTAAAAGCCAAACGAGACTATTACTTAATGAAATTTGTTATAGCATTGAAGGGAATCTTGCTTAAACCATATTTGGATTACTTTAATTTGAAAACCATCTTCTCTGGGTCACCTGACATAAAATTTTACGGTTTCACCATATAAATTATTTTATCTGAGAAACATAGTCTTTACATCCATATGATGAAGCTCAAGATCAAACGGTGCCATGACATTCCTAAAAGAGTCTTTCTTTGAAACCAGAGAGAAAGTCTATTTAGAATCAATACCTTCCTTTTGAATAAATCTCTTTACAGCAAGGCGAGACTTATATCTTTCCACATTACACATTGAATCCTTCTTGGTTTTAAATATCCATATGCAACCAATGGGTTTCGTACCTTCTGGTAATAGAACAAGATCTCAAACGTCATTATCTTTCATGGACTTAAACTCTTCATATATGACATTAGTCCACTTATGAAAGTTAAAACTTTGTATTGTTTGATGGAAGTTGATTGGATAATCTTCCATCACTCCAATGCCATCCTCATGTTCTTGGAGAAAGATCATAAAGCCATCTGAAATTTTCCTTTATCATTGTTCTTGTGGATCTCCTTAATGAAATTTGTTCTCGAGGTTGTTGAGTTTTCTCTTCAGCAACAATTTATTCATTTTGTGTGGGGAGTGATTCAACATTATCCTTAATTTCTGGACTACCTTTTTTTATCAATGTCAGGAATAGAATCCTGATCATTGTCAAAAGCAATTGTTGGAATTAAATATTCTTCTTCATAGATAAATTCTCTAACCTTATTTCTCCCCCTAAGCTCAATATCTTCAAAGAATGTTGTAGTTCTTGTTTCAAAAATTAACTTACTTGTGGTATCATAAAACTTGTAACACCATGATCTCTTAGAGTAACCAATAAAGTAACAGCTAATGGTTCTCTAGTTTCTTTTTGTTAAGCCTATAAGGTCTTGCCTCAACTGTACATCCCCAAATGTGCCTAAGGGGTTTCAATTGCCACCTTTGTTGGCACTCTATTGAGAATAGAAGCTGTAGTCTTTTGTGCTTCTCCTTGTAGAGATTCTCACAAGGTAGAGTTACTAATCATACTCCTAGTCATGTCCTTAAGTGTCCTATTTCATCTCTCAACTACACCATTAACGCTAGAAGATCCTAGTGTATTGTTGGAATATTTCATATTCTTTTAGGAATTTAACAAATGGCCCTGGACATTGTTCACTATCCATCGTATCTACCATAGCATTCATCACCGCGATCAAATTTAAAACTTTTAATTCTTTTGTTAAGTTGGTACTCAACCTCAACTTTATAAGCCTTAAACACGTCCATTGATTGGGACTTCTCATGAATGAGATGCAGGTCGCCATAACGTGAGTAATTGTCTATGAACGAAATAAACTATTGTTGACCACTACAAGAATCTGTAGGAAATGGTCCACAAATATTTTTTTGAATTAGTTCTAAGACATCCAAAGCTCTGTTGGCACCTAATATCTTTACGTTTGTTTGTTTTCCCCTAATACAATAAACATAAACCTCAAAGTCTATGAAATCTAGGGCATGAAGAATCTCATCAGATACAAGCCTCTCAATTCTACTTTTAGAAATATGAACTAAGAGCTTGTGCTATAATGAAGTGGAGTTCTCATTGGTTAACTTATGTTTCATGCCTTGTGAACTCACATGGAATTGCTCATTAAATGAGGTAAATGTATCAAGCAAATATAAGTTATCATACAAAGATGAAGAACCGATACCAATAATTTTTGAATTCAAAGATAGACTAAATTGACTATTCCAAATGAACAATAATAACCAAATTTGTCCAAAGCAGAAATAGAAGCCGAATTTTGTCCAAACGATGGTACAACATATGGCTCTTTTAAATCCAAATAATATCCAGTCTTTAATAATAACCTAAAAATCATTATAGTCTCAATCTCTACTGATTAGCCGTTACCCATATAGATGAATCTTTCAGCATCATTTGACTTTTGGCAGCTCAGGCAACCCTGCATAGACGCACTTATATGAGTAATAGCACCAAAATCCATCCACCACGTATGTCTTGCACTGAAGCTAAATTAACCTAAGAATAAACTAGAGCGAGAAGTGCACCTTTCTTTGCTCGCCAAGTGTGATATTTGGTACAGTCCCTCTTCATGCGTCCAATATTTTTGCAAAAGTAACTCTCAAATTATTCATCTTGTTTATTTTGTTGTTTCCTTTAAGCTGGACCACTTCCAACTTCCTTATCCATTTCCTTTTCTTGTTCTTGTCCTTAAGGGTACTTACCAAGTGAGCACTTTCGGTCTTTTCTTACTTCAACCTTTCTTCCTCTTGCAGATGAGAAAATGAGTTAATTGAGAGATCATTTATCCTTTTGGCAGTTAAAACTGACCTTAAATTGACTAAATTATGTAGGAAGCGAAATCAAAACTAAATGCACAAGCGAATCCACAGCTCTAGATTTAGTGCCTTTAGTTTTGAAGCAAGTTAAGACATCTCCATGATGTTCTCCCTTATATATCATTTTCCTTTATACCTCATTGAAATCAAGTTCGCCAAAATGTACTTGTTTCGGCCTTATCAAGTTTAGCAAAATATTTTTCAATTTCCTCAAGGTACACCTTGGCGGTAGTAACCATTTTAGACACAGCGCCCCTTAATACTTCTAGAATTCCACGTTTTATGATTATTAGACTCATGCGATTTGAACGATATCACCTCTCAAAGCCTCATTTAGCTTCAACAGAAGTTTTTTCTGTAAGATCAATGGGTCGCTCAATCCTTAGCGTAAGGTCTAGATTCATGCAAACAAGACAATCATGGCGTTCTCTTTCCAATCCTTGAAGATGGTCCCATTTAGCATAGGGATGGAATTAATGTTGATAGATATTGTAGAAGCAGATACAATAGCTGAATAGAGAATAAAACAAACAAAATAACATGTTCAAATAAGAAATCCAGCTTACATAATTATTAAATTCAAATAATGGTGGATCACATCATAAGATATCTAACACAACATTAATATCTAATATTGGACACAAATAATAACTTGCAAGTGCTACTATTGTTATAGTAATCAAATACTGATAATAAATCATGTCAAACAATAAGTCTAGCTATATTTAGACCGACTTATTGTTCACATAGAATATCTTATGATTGTCACATATTTATCACCACAAGTGTGCAATGTAGATTGGCCAATTATTGGCCTTCCTATTGGCTGATTAATATTTACATGAACTACAACCACACTACCATCTTAATATTCAAAATAAATTAACCTGCATGAGAGAGGTTACTTTAATAACATATTGTTTCAATCAATTTATTTTAGAATATTAAGCATCTAAAGGAAATAACAAGTTCAAAATTTAAATTCAATTGAAATGGAAATTACCTTGATTAAATTGAATCAATTAAATAAATTGAAAAAATTAATTGTAGTAGTGCTACAGTACCGTTTCCATGAAGTAGAGAACGATTTCACCTTTTTCTATACGATACAACAATGTAGAGAATAATTTCATTTTCCTGTAAAGTACTACAAAGGAAATAATAATTTCCCTGTTCATGTATGATACCACAAAGCAGGGACTCATTACCATGTCCCTGTACGGTACCGAAATCTAGGAATAATTTTTTTCTTTCTTTTTGAACCGTTTCCTTCGCTTCCTATGGTAGTTTTTTACAATTTTCTTTTCATCTTTAACATGGCATAAAAAAGTAACTTTTTTTTCACTGACAAAAAAAGTGTTTTATTTTTATTTTAAGAAAATGTTCAAATTTTCAATTTAGATATCCTTTCCTACCGCCAAAAAAAGATACGAGCCATTGGCTATCAAGCTACCATTGATTATTAATGAAAATGGACTCTGACCATCATGGCGGCTTCAAACATAAATTAGAATCACCATGTCTATCATGGTAGCATCAATCATAAGGTGTTGGAAGAACTTAGCCATCATGGTAGCTTCGATCATAAGGTGTTGAAGGATGCCGACCATCATGGTGGCACAGTCATAGAGGTGTGGGGAAAACCTCAGACATCAAGACCTCGACCTAAGACTTAGGGCCTTTGGTTTAAGCTTGGTCAAGGCTCTGTATTGACGATGACTACTTGGGCTTTACCAGCAGGTCGTGTATTGGGTATTGGGCCGTAGCCCAAGTAATTTTTATACCACACAGTCACCCCCACTTTTTTAGTTTGAAGCATGAAATGAGACTCAGAGAAATATATTCTGATGGGATAGACGACCTTGGGACTTTTGTCCTTTCTGTGTGGCCTTTGGGTCCTTAGGTATCATGTTATTTAGTTTGTGTGGACTCATCTTGGTATGATGAATCGTTTCGAGAGCCTTAGTCATTTGTGGGTCTTTGGAAGAGTTCAACCATACGCCATCTGTTATCCTGCATTGGGACTTATTATTTTAGGTTATGCCATGTGTGACTTGATTAGTCTTTGGAATTCATTTAAGTGGCACTTTAAAAGAATTACTTTCCACTAGATCTGGGTTGTTGCACTCACAGACATGATCAGGACAGTTGGCTTTGAAAGTTTTCCTTCTAGTTTTCTTATACGTCTTCTCTTTTCATAGAGCTCTCATTTTCAAACTTTTTTCTTCACGCATCTTCACTTCCACTATTGCTAGAATCTTCTCCTTTTGCTTTTACTTACCTTCCTTGTTTTACTCCCATCGTCTTCTTCGATTGACATTACCTTTTATTTTATTCTCTTTCACCTTTGTTCTAATATCATTAGTGGAATGAGAGTTCGAGTTCATTCCATGAGTTTTCCTCTTTCTATTCTTGGCGCTTGAACATTTTCAGAGACATTTCGGTCATGGGAACTGCCTTTTGATCTAGTCTGGTTATTTACCAGAATTTTTTTTATGTTTTTCCTTAATATTCGAGTTGTCTCATTTCCTGAGCCTATCCATGAGATTACAAATTGCGTCCCCTTGGATTCAGATTCTGATAATGCCTTGGGGGATTTTCTTGAGGAGGTGGGATTTGAACCTTCTAACATACGAGAACGGTTTTGACTTACGGCCTCATGGGTGAAGGGTGTGTTGTAATGCCCTGATCCTTAAACTTGTATGTAATTTCATAATTTAAAAACTCTAATTCAATTAAAACCTTAATTTTAAAAAAAATCTCAAACTGAAAACTATAATTTTGTCTTAATAGAAAACCTCTAACGTTAATTAGCGAAACCAATAAATCATCATAAAAGCATATGAATAAACCTTAATAATAGTCGTATTAAAGTTCGTAATAATGTCAATAAGATAAATCCACAAATCTTGAAAATCTAAAGTTGATTGTAAAAAAAGGGGTAAAACATAAATTGTGGAAATAATTGTAGCTTAACAAAAATCATTTCCAAGGTCTTATAATCATTCATAAACTAAATTTCCGAAGTTATACTATAAGATTAGCTGGTTATGATAGTTTTTCACTCTTTCTGCTCGTCATCATCTACAATATTACAAACTATAGGGAAGTGAGTTTTAAAATACTCAAGTCAGTAAACTCACATTACGATAAGCATCACATGTCATGAATGTTATGGAAATGCAGCGCTC
The DNA here is from genome assembly GCA_003255025.1 of Datisca glomerata. NCBI lineage: Eukaryota > Viridiplantae > Streptophyta > Magnoliopsida > Cucurbitales > Datiscaceae > Datisca > Datisca glomerata. Next base: position 283,339 of record QANY01008329.1, read on the forward strand.
GCGCGACGGAATCGTGGGGCTTTTAAAAATTTATAAAAACTGAATCTTTTTCAATAAAAGAAAATAAAAGCGAAGCAACAATATCCAAAATAAAAAACTTTTATTGAAAACTCTTTTTAACAAGATCTACTATATGTTTATATATTAAATCGAGGACATACAGGGATATAGAATATATACCCCTTATAGTCTAATCAACGGTCCTGCAAACCAACGATCTTCCATTCCCACGAACAAAGAACTTCGAGATCCACACTAAAATCTTTCAAATCAATCCTCAAACACATTAGGACGTGTGTGGGCACATAGAATATAACAAGAATATTTTTTTTGTTTTAGATGTACTCAACACGTGAGATCTAAAGATTTTCGGAGAAGGAATAATTTTGTGAGACTAATCTCTGAGAGAATACGATGATTATTCTTTCAAAATTTCTGATTAATTTTTAAGCACAGAAAGTTCACCTTGATAGTAATTGTATTCTCAACACTCAACGAACCTAGATGCCATTAGAATAATATCTATAAATAGTTTCTAGGCTCATCATATTTTTAGGGATATACAGAAAATAACATTTAATCACCAAATTGCCATTGTAGTGGGAGTCACTGCAATTTGGTGCACAACTATAGTGCCACACGGAACTACAGTTGCCGTGAACTAACATAGTGTCTCACGGCACTACTGTAGTGTCATGTGACACTACAGTACTTCACACTCACTATTGTAGTACCACGTGATACTATAGTAGCGCATATCAATCTCTGATTCTCAATCGATGATTGACATGTGATAATCGCTGTGAATTAAATATTTATTTTAATATCAATAAATATCCACATATCAGTTAATTCAAAATTAATTTATCTGATTATCTCTATCAACCAACTTATATGCTAGTTCACAAATAACAGAATTGGTTGATTCTAATTTTTAACTATTATCTAATAATAATTTAACATTATCTAATTTCATAAATTAGATATATTATTTCACTATCATTAAAAAATTATTCAATATAGTTATTTATATATAATTTCCAAAAATTATATATAAACAATTTAATTAATTAATTCATAATTAATTAATCACACATAATTATTTCATAATTAAGTACTTGCCCCAGAATAAAAATTTCTTTTGCAAGTCAGTCATTTTCTCATTTCCTGAAATATTCACACCCTAAATTGCATAGTACAGAAATGACTTGGGGACAAGGAACTTATAATCTTAAGCTCCAATAAACTAAATTATTAATTAAATTATTTAATTTAATAATCTTATTTATTAATTCTATTATTACTCCACTATAAATATAGAATTACATTCTTAGAGATTATATAATATATTTATAGAATATTCTCGTGTAGTCCATTGATATAATCATTTCACGTAGTTCTGTCATCCAATTATTGATTCATAAATTAGAGTCGGTCAAAATTATCGTTTTACTCTTTTAATTGCATCTTGATCCTTAAGTACCATTAATTCACCAGTGAATGACTAATTTGTAATCGTAATATAAATTTGATCTGAATAACCATTCAGTTTCAGAATCAGCATTTAATGGAACCAATATATGATCTGTTAAAATAGCTTGGATTCAAAATCATGTAAAAAATGTTCTCAGCCATCCACATCACTGAATCTCTAAAACAAAAGTCACAAATCTGTTTTACAAAAAAACATTAACGAGTGAATCAAAAGATTCATAGACATATATAGGATTTCATGACTACTCATGATTCTGACTGATCTACATATAATCATTAGATTGATGTGTATTAAATCTATATGATAAACGACAAGTTAATAAAGATATTAATTCACATCGGTCCTGTCATATATAATCTTATTTTATAAAGTACCTTCACTTAAATGTCTATCCCACATCGTTGAACCTGATCTAGATTACATGCATTCATAATGCTTAGTAAACCGTACTAGCAACCATTCATATAAGATTTCATACTTTAATATATTGTGGACTATTTTATTCATTATCTATGATATTAATCTTCTCATACTTATATAAGATCATAGTCTCATTAATGAATATGAAATTTTTAGATATTTATGAATAAATTATTTAAGAATAATTCAAAAGAACAATTATAAGAAAAACGTAATTAATTTCATATTAAAAGTATCTAAATATATGCTTTGAGGGCACTCTGCCAAACAATCTCTCACTTAGCCTAACACAAATCTGGCATCTCCCTCAACCTCATATTTCACACATGACCCTCGAATGACTTCGCATGAAGTGTCTCGGTAAATGAGTCAGCCAGGTTCTGATCCAATGTTATCTCCATAACAGTCAGATAATCTCAGTATACCATCCAGACGTCAACTTTCGACCATCCTTATCTGATTTAGAATCAGTATATTCATTGAGATTTATGTCTCCACCTGAATAAACAAGCATATAACTTCTCGTTCTCTGAAGATACTTGAGAATGTGTTTCACTGCAATCTAATGTTCTAAACCAGGATTTGATTGATAACGACTTGCACTTCTATAGCATAACATATCTCTGGTCTTGTACATTACATTGCATACGTGAGACTACCAACAGCTGAAGTATAATGAACCTTTCTCATATCCTCTTCCTCTAGAGGTCTTAGGACACTGCTCCTTGGAAAAGACAATTTCATGTTTGGTTGTAAGCTAACCTTTCTTGAAATTTTTCATAGAGAATCTCTCCAGCACCTTATCAATACAAAATACCTGAAAAAGTACCAAGAGCTTGTTCTTTCTATCCCTTAGTACTTGGATGCCTAGAACATAGCTCGCATCTCCCAAATCTTTCATTTGAAATTTCTCAGCTAACCACTTCTCTATTTTCGACAAAGTTTCTACATCATTCTCAATGAGTAAAATATCGTCTACATAAAGAATTATGAAAATCACTATCTTATCTTTGATGTATTTATAAACACAAGTTTCGTCAACATTTTTCTCGAAGCCATACGATTTAATAATTTCATCAAAGGTAAGATTCCAAGATCTAGATGCTTGCTTCAATCCATAATGGATTTAAGCAACTTGCATACTTTCTAATCTTGCCCCATTTTTCACAAACCCTCCTAGTTGCATCATATAGATGCTTTCTTCAAGAGAATCATTTAGAAAATATGTCTTGACATTTATTTGCTATATTTCATAGTCTAAATTAGCGGGTATGGAAAAAAGGATGCGAATAGAATTTAACGTGGCAACGGGACAGAATATCTTTTCATAATCGACTCATTCCCTTTGCGTATAGCTTTTGACTACCAGCCGTGCCTTGAAAGTCTCTACTTCCCTATTTGTACCTCTTTTCTTCTTGAATATCCATTTACATCCAATGAGCCTGACATCTTCAAATGGCGCTACAAGTTCTTAGATGGAATCGAAATACATTGATTACATTTCCTAGTTCATGGCATCTTGCCATTTCTCATTTTGAGGATCATCCATCACTTTTTTAAAAGTTAATGGATCGTTCTTATCAGTACCAAACACTAGGACATGTGCCTCTAGTTCATAGTGAATAGGTTATCTTACAACCCTTGCACTATGACATTGCATCGAGGTCTCCTGAATAGGAACAATGGTTTCTATGGTTTGTCATTTATCGGTTAATGATGAAGGTGGTCTGATTTCATCAGACGCTAATTCTTTGAGAACTACTTTGCTTCAAGATTTATAGTTTTCCATGTAGTCGTGTTCAAGGAATATTAAGTTTGTCAATACAAACACCTTGTGCTCATTCTGACTATAAAAGTACTTACCTCTAGTCTCTGGAGCATAGCCAACAAACATTGAGTCTAACTTTCTAGTCATGGCTCTAAGAACGTGAGCTGGACACCCCCCATATATGAAAATGACGCAAACTGGGTATAGAGCCATTCCATAACTCCAAAAGTGTCTTGCTTATAGACTTAAAAGGCACTGCATTTAAAATGTAAGTTGTCGTTTGAAGTGCATGTCCCCGATAGTGATGAGTAGTTTAACATAGACCTAACTATATTCAATAGGATTCAGTTTCTCCTTTCTAAAACATCATTTTACTGTCGCGTTTCATGTGCTGTGAGTTGGGATAGAATGACATACTCTAACATGTAATCCTTGAATTCTAAATCCAAGTATTCCCCACCTCAATCTAATCGAAGGATTTTTAATGATTTACCTAATTGCTTTTCAGCTTCCGTTTTGAAGTCTTTAAACTTTTCAAAAGTTCTAGACTTTCTATGCAGTAGGTAAGTATAACCATATCTTGAGTAATCATCAATAAAAGTGACGAAATACTCATACCCACCTCTAGCTTGTACATTGATCAATCCATAGACATCACTATGCACTAACTCAAGTGGTTCCTTGGCTCTTTGGCCCTTTTTAGTGAAATGTCTCTTGGTCATTTTACCTTCTAGACAAGATTCACAAACAAGAAGAGTTTCAACTTTTAATTCTCTCAAAACACCATGCATTGTTAACATGTTTAATCTATGTAGATTAATATATCCCAACCTAAGATGTCATAGATATGTGTTATCATCATCATGAGAAACTCATTGTCGTTTATTACTTTTAGGATTGACTACTTTAAATATTTCAGAATTATTTAACTTGGATTAAGTCGGTTTCAGAATATATAGTCTGTTCAATACTTTTGCATGACAAATATTGAATCCATTCTTATTTATTAAAGAAACTTCAAATAATTGTTCATGAAAAAAAGAAAGAGAAATCAAAATTCTCGAAAATCCAGGAATATAATAAATATCGTTCAAAACTAAATAATGATTTTAAAAATTAAGGCGGACTGTTCCCAATGCTTTTACTGATAAGAGCGCATCACTGCCAACTCTCATAATGACCTCACCATCAGCCAGCTCTCTTGACGAAACAAGCATATGCAAAGAAGAACATACATGATTAGTGAATCCTAAATCCAGTATCTAGAATGACAAATCATATTCCACTAAATAAGTTTCAACTACAAGTAAATCATATTCACCTTTCTTTTTCGGCTCAGAGAGATACTTGTTACAGTTTCTCTTCTGATGACCCTCAACCCCACAATGGAAACATTTTCCTTAGGGCTTGTTATCGTTCTTGTTCTTCTTGGCTTTCGACGATATCTTAGATTTTTTTCCATTTTTTTCTACCTTTGCCCTTACCATTGATATTCTTCCTCTTGTTACTTTTAACAGCAATGAAGAAGGCTTTTTCTCGGTAACATTTGCCTCATCCACGTTGGTCATACTCGAGTGACTCAAAAGTCTGAAATTCATTCAACAATTGGGACATGTTAAATTACAACTTGTTCATAACATATTTGGTGGTGAACACAGCAAAAGTAGGTGTGGGCCATTCAAGTATAATGCTTACTTGAATTTGTTTATCAATGGTCACCCCATGTACTTCTGCCTCATGCATTATGTTGATTATGTTCAAAATATGTTCACGTATAGAAATATATTTCTTCATCTTGGTTGTCATGTAACTCCTAGTAGCCTCATGACGACTTTGATCAGACTGCTACCCAAAAATCACCTGTAGAGATTCCATAATCTCATTAGCAGTCTTCATGCTCTCATGCTTGGTTCTCAGGACATCATTCATACTTTCGAGTATGTAGCACTTCGCTTTGTTGTTGGATTGAATCCAAGCATCAAACTTGTCCCTAACATTCTTAGGGGTAGTTGGCAGTGGGCTACTCAGGACATTCCTCAGTAAGAACAAATTTGTGGTTCTCACAAATTAACATAAATTTTAAATTTGATTTCCATCTTATGAAATTATCACCATTTAATTTTTCAAGTACGAGCAAAGCAGTAATAGAGTTGCCCATGGTAGACATAATTAATCACTGAAAAATAAAATTTACATAATTCAATATAATTGAAATAAATATTCAGAATTGAAAAATAAACGTGATGAATGAATGTAACATATTAAACACATAAATTTAACATTTACTAATCTACGATAAGACAACCTAACAATTAATGTCCAGCATTAGAGTCGGTCAGATTAATTTTAGACTGTCTATGAGATATTCTCATATTTATTAATTAAAACTCAAAATATCTTATATTTTCTCTTTTAATAATAAGATATCACTTATTTGGTCAAGTCACAATTATCCACTCAAAGTTTAATTGTGACTTTGTGAGTGTAACCCATTATTTCAGATTCCATGACTTAATTTAGAATATGCTGCCTTAGGATCGGTCAAAACTAAACTATATCACTTAGTCATATCTTCTTAAGAAGTCCAACCTTGGTATTGATACAGCTTGAAACCTCCCTTATGGGGCTGACAATAAAGCGTACCTCCCGTTTGTTTCGCGTTCTTTTCATTTATAATCGTATTGTAATTGAATTATGATGTTTGTTTAGAGTAATTATTAAATAAGGTTGCAATTCTAATTTACAATTTTTTGAAGTAATTGAATTGTAGAACGAAATGAAAACAATCCTAATTTACAATGTCATTACAATTCTTATATCAAACAAAATTATTTTTTTACCCTCATTGAAATATTTTTTCTCACACTTTCTCTCTCATTTTATTAATTTAATTGAAATTAACGTTATTAATGTTTAGTTCAATTATTAAATTATTAAAATATTAATAAAAATAATTAAAATTAATGTTAAAATATTTTTTATTATATTTATTTTTTTAGAAATCTAATTATTATTATTTTTTAAATTTAGTCTAGCATTATTAACTTATTTAAATATTCATTTAAATTAACTTTTTGATTTTTAATTAAAATATTAATGAAATTTAAATTTATTAAAGTTTATTCTAGCAAAATTAATTTATTTATATATTAATAAAAATAAATAAAATAAATATTAAAATTTTCATGTGAAATTTTTTTATTATATATTTTATTTTATTAGTTTGATTAAAAATATTCTGTAAATTTATTTTAGCATTATTATTTCTTTAAATATTCAGTAAAATTAAATAAAAATTAATGTTAAAATTGTACGTCAAATATTCTTTTAGATAATATATAATTAAAAGAGTATTTAAGTAACTTCTTTTTATTTACATAAATTTATAACAAAAATTTATCTATATCAAATATAATAATCATTAATTATCAGTTATCATATCATAAATTATTTTACATAATCAAGTATGATAATCATATTTTATAAATAATTAAATTACACGTAATTAAATTGTGTTGATGATTATAAGTTACACGAATCAAGCTGCTCGTTACAAAATTGACTACTTCCTGGCATGATCGTAGGAAAATGAAAAATAAAATATTCGTATTTGCCAATGATTACGAGTGGTTTGGAGTTCGAAATTACAATTGAAAAGTAAGGTCACGCCGTTGATTAAGCAGCTTAATTTTATTACTTCAATGGTGGGGTCAAACATGTGTTGATTTTCAAAAAATTAGTGTACATTGGAAGAGACTTGATTAGTACTATAATGATTGATGTGCAAGTGTGTTGCTTGCCTTTATGTTAGCGTGTAATATTTATTTTTAAATAATTAAAAAATAATCCACACTTGTTTACGAACAATCAATGCATAAAAGTTTGGACATGATCGAATTTTATAGAGGCCTAGTATCATCTAAAGCCGGATTGAGTCCATACATTGGAAACCAACAAACCAGTTTTAGGCCTGGCTCATCTCACGTTATGGAGCAGATACATCATGAAAACTCAGGGAAGAACCTAAAACTCATTCACATGACATATTCCGGGGAGTATTCTACTTCAAATCCTCCATGATTGTGCCCAACATTTTCTTATGTTTATAAAGTGCATGTCTCCTAAAAAAGGATTCACTCTTTAGCCTTCAAGCCATTCCCATCAAAACATTCTCATTGACTTGATGGTTGAAATCTTATCGACTAAAATCACATCAATATTAAGTTAATAATCTTATATTCAACTTCATCATGTCTTTTATTCTCAAGTTCACACCACCAGACTGCACGTGACAACTATTGGCTATAGATTTCTTGCTTCTTTAGTTTAGCACCGTCACCGTCTGCGAGAAAAGGATATACTTTCCCATAAAAAATCTTTGGAAACATTGTTACTCATCGCAATGATACAGAGGAAAGTGTATTGAAGTTAACTTAGTGCACAATGCACCCAATCAATAGGTCTATTAATTCTTAGCCGTCACATCATTCACGCCACTCCCATAGACGCTTGTCCTTTTAAAACGCACGAGTTGAGGAAACCATACATAGACAAAGATCGAACTAGAAGAAATGGATTAAGGGAAGGGCGACTAAGAAAAATCAGAAGCGAAAATTTGTTAAAGAAAATTCATTTAATGATATAACTCGTTTATGAAATTTCAAAAACTGATGTTGTATCATCAAGAATCAATAACTAACTAAACGAAAACGTATATAAATCCATGAGCGATTGACTTTCTAAATCTATACTATTCTTTAAGATAGAGTCTTTTTTGTTCAAGCTTATCTATTCTGTCTCTAACGATATGAGGTATTATAGAGAATAAAATATTTTTTTAATCGTGTGATCTGGAGACTACAACCACTACATATAAATAATATCCATGTTATCTTTTGGTATGCCAATCATAAAAAAAAAATTATTCTTAAGTCTTTAGATATCAAAGGCTCACACCCACATTAAAGCTCAAATTACCTAACCTTTAGCGGATCACTTTTAATTGGGTTGAACCTTATTTGACAGTCTGCAACACATAATTATTCACATGTAAGCCTAACAATGGATTAAGGATCCAAAAATCTCCTACTTCGGCTATATGCATTATCTTATAATTATACCTTGCAAAATAATCGAACGAGCTCAAACTTTGCACTCATGTATCTATAACCAATCTTGTCCATCAATCATACCAATATAGAATCAAAGCAGTCTTCTTTACATCAATCGTAATTCAACCGAACAATGGTCATGTATGTTGACACAACTGAATGACATAAATTATTATGTGGATTTGCAACATAGAAATTTCATGTAATGTGATCATAACATGCTTATTTCCAACTAGTCCACCCTTAAACTGTAGTGAAATCAAGCTATACCAGAATCAGAGTGCGAATAAACCAAAAACTTTTTTCTGTAGAAAATAACCTTAAAATATCTATAAACCAAAATAAGTGTATAAGTATGCATACGAGGACGTTGCTCATGAAATACCTTGGGTGGTAATCCCTTAGTAAGTGGTTCCGTAATCATGAGTTTGTTCCGCTGTGCTCTATAGACAACTGCACACTTTGAACTCTTTCCTTAACAACTAGAAACTTAATGTCTATATATTTTGACTTCTTCGAGCTCCTATTGTTATTGGAATACAGAACTGCTGACTTATTATCATAAAATAACTTGAGTTATCTCTTAGTATCGTCCCCTATGTGAAACCCTGTGATAAAATTTCGCAGTCATATTCCATGATTGGACATCTCATAACATACTATGAACACTGTTACCATGGTTAAAGAGGTTATAAGTGCCCGAATAGCACTTTTTCAAGAGATAACACCTCCAACTAGCAGTAGGCATATCCCGAAGTAGATTCATACTATCATGGCATCTAGTAAAATCGGAGTCAGTATACCCAACGATCTCAATCTGATCCAACTTCAAAAGTGAACATGTAGTCTTTTCTTCTCTATAAGTATCGCATGACCCATTTAGTTGCTTTCTAATGATCTATGCCTAGATTACTTAGATATCTACCTAACATCCTAGTCATGTATGCAATATTCAGACGTGCACAAATCTTAGCATACATTAGACTCCCTACTGCTGATGCATAAGGAATCTTCTGCATTTCCTTTTTATCTAATCAATCACAGGGCACTGATTGAGACTAAAATTGTATCCCTTAGCTATAGGCATATCACCTGGTTTGTAGTCTTGCATGTCATATCTTTTGATAAACTTTTCAATATAGCTTCTTTGTGATAATCCATGAATATCCTAGAGATCGTTCTTAGTGTATTTGGATGCCTAATATGAAAGAGGCGTCACTAAGATCTTTAATCTCAAAGTTCTTAGCTAAAAATCTCTTAGAGTTGTGCATTGAGCTTATACTACTGCTGGCAAGCAATATGTCATCGACATATAAAACTAGAAAAATATGCTTGCTCCTATAGAACTTATGGTTTATGTAATCATTGACCAAATTCATCTCAAAGTTGAAACTTGAGATGATCACTTGATGAAATTTGAAATACCATTGTTGAGATGCTTGATTTAGTCCATAGATCGATTACTTAAGCTTGGAAACCATATTCTTTAGGTCTCCCAACACAAAGTTTTCTAGTGGCACTATATAAATCATCTCATCAATGTTACCATTGAGAATTGTCTTCTTCACATCCATCTTCAAAGAGACTTTCAAAGAAACCTGAAAGAAAGTCTCTTTATAGTCGATTCCTTCTTTTTGTTTAAATCATTTTGACACAAAATGAGCGTTGTACCTTTCCACAGTACCTTTCCACATTACCTTTTGAATCCTACTTGGTCTTAAACATCCATTTGTAACTAATAGGTTTCGCATCTTCTAGTAATGGGACAAGATCTCGCACATCAATGTCCTTTCATAGATTTAATCTCCTCATTCATGGAATCAATCCACTTTTGAGAGATAAAACTTTCTATGGCTTGGCAAAAATTGATCAGGTCATCTTTCATCACTGCAATATCTATCTGATGTTTTTGAAAAAATACAATGTAATCATCTGACACTGCACTTCTCCTCTGTCTGGTGAATCTCCTTAATGACAGTTTATTGAGGTGTTAGAATTTGTCATTCTGAAACAATTTCTTGAATGACAGGTTTTCCAACATTGTCTTGACCTGTTGTGTCATAAGCAAGGTTAGGAGCGAGATACGGATCAATGCTACTAACACATTTAGGAATATCAACATATTCCTTTTTAAAGACAAATCCCTAACCGTATCTCCCACCACAAACTCAGCATCCTCAAAGAACTAGGCGTTTCTAGTCTCAAAAGTCAAATTATTCATGGCATCATAAAACTTATACCCTCTGGATCTTTCAGAGTATCCAATAAAATAACAACTCACCATTTTTAGTCCAATTTCTTATAGGCCTGTAAGGCATCACCTCACCTAGACATTCCCAAACATGCAAAAGGTTTAGACTAGATTTCTTACCATTCCAAGGCTCATATAGGGTTTTGACAATGACTTTAGTTGAAACCCTGTTAAGGATATACATTGTAGTCTTAATTGCTTCTCCCTAGAGTGATTCTAATAAGGTAGAATGACTAATCATACTCCTCACCATGTGCTTAAATGTTCTATTTCATCTTTCAACAACACCATTCATAGTGGGCGAACCTGACATATTGTATTGTGGGACGGCATTGCATTCCTCAAGGAACTTAGCAAATAGTCCTAGATGTTATTCACTTGAACCATTATATCTGACGTAATACTCACCACCATAGTTAGATTTGACGCTTTCACATATATATTACCTACCTTAAAATTAATTGTCAAATATGTAATCCAAGACTCCCTATGAACATCAAAGACCAGTCTTGCTACAAAACCACCTGGCCTTTTACCTCACGATCTTTCCATAAAACCAACTAGCCTCCCTTTTGGGTACCCAATTGAGGACTCTCATTGAGGGACTACTAGTTGGGGACTCTCGTTTAGAGACCAGTGTATCAGATGTGTTACATTGACTTTTTGATTTAGCTTATTGACTCCCGTTTGGGGTCGACTTGGTTACCCTATCATCATCCATTCATCCGAAATAATATGTAAGCGAACAAAATTAAAATGTTTGCAAAATATTGACCATATACATATCTCATCTGCAATATTAATTCTATTATGAAGTTTCACAACATCATTAAATTATTATCGACCTGAACACCAACTTTAAAAGCACAATATACTTGTACTACAAATGTCATCTCGTGTAGATGCATTTGCCTTATAATCATATTGTCTAGATGCAACTTCCTTTCCACATCTTCTTTGGATAGAAGATTTAGAATTCTTACTCGTTCACCAAGATCGACATTGGCCTTAGTGATTTGAAAATGGTCTTGCGTCTGTTTAAAGAAGACGTTGTACTTGAACTTGATATATATGGTAGTGATCGTGGGATGGTGTATGATGGAGGGAATTTACATATCAATGTCATGTTCATGTGAATGTGGGTTCTACTATCCATGTTTGTCAACTAAATGATATCACTATTCTCTTTCCTGATCCTATTTTCGGGACATAATCTCCACCAAGTTGCCAAATTTTTTCTTTCAACATTCAATTTAGAACACCATACGATAAAGTGTGATCCCTTAAATGTTTGTCAACTAAGTAGAATGGTTGTTGTCTTTCTTGAACCTATTTTTGGGACATGATCTTTCCACCAATTGCCTAATTGCTTCTAGAGTGAGTTTTGAATACTGTATGGTTGATTGTGCATAAAATTCAGTCTAATAATATCACGGTCCAATTTCTAAACCTTTGAATTTCATATTGTGAATGCATCATATGTGGTTTTGAGCTGGGACTTAAGGGAGCACACCTTATCCCTCGAGCACTTAATCTTATTATTGAAAATCCCACCATTGTGCACATGAGTTTCAACAAGCCAACATGGTGGCCTGGAGGAATGCATGTCATCTGTATTGCTTAAAAGAAACATTATCTGCATGTACAGTAATTACATTTATGCTAGGAACTCCACCTCTATCCCTAATGTGCTTATTACCAATGGCTCTTTTAGTCCATGTCGCGATAGAGGTAAATGATGATCAATCATGCGAACTCTATAGCTTACCATTTGATAGTAAAACAATTGCACTATTGTTAATTATTTAATATTATTAGTGAATTACCAATCCTAGATGAAGGTATCAATCCTAGTTGAATAGTATCAAAGTGATTTCATAGTATTTGTTAATAAACATTGGAGGTTTAATATTGCATCGTAGGTAGTAGGTAGCCCACCACATATATTTGGTTGCTCTACTACATTGTTTAATATTGCGTCGTTCATATATTTCAACGATGCAGTTGCCCAATTCATCCAACGATGAAGGTGTCCCCTACTATATTCAACCATGATAGGTTGATGCCTTATCTTGATCGTGGAACTAGCTGGACCCCAACAATATACAAGATAAATGCCTGCCTAAAATAGTGTGACAGGATCGTTCCTCATAAAATCCTCCATTGTCTGCACAACAATCTCATTTTCATCCTTTGCTTACTTATGAAGGAGATTTTTAACCTCTTTAGATTCACCCTCCATGCTTGTATAATTTCCACCTTCGTGGACCCCCATTTTTTGCCTCATAGTGTGTGGGCGTCACTTGAAATGTGTGTCCATGAACCATTTCATGTGATGTCTTTATGTCAAAGCACTTCAAAAAGTGCATCATCAGTTTTCTCTTTATCATTCTACAACGCAGTTCCATCAAGGAACAAAATCCCAACTCAGTGACTCGCTGCCTCTTTTGCATATCGAATGTTTCAACCAATTTGGTAAACATTTTCAGATTACCCAACTGGCCTTAACAGAAGAAGACGCATAAGGTTTGTTGCCCGAGCCATCAAGGGATGCTTCACTCCCCGATTGCACTAAAAATATTTAGTTTGCATGACGGTGTAAGCCATCATTAAAATCCTTTAAAGATGGTTTTACCACTGTCAACTATCGAGTCGTCATCTTTGTGGATTTCAAGAAAATCTGTCATAAAAGTCACTTTTGTTGATGGGGTTTTCCCTTTAGAAAAAGGTTTATAAATCCCAATTTTTACCCTTTATATGACGGGGAATCCCAAGTACATAGAGTCATCCCACTTGAAGTCTTCAAGAACAATCTTGAAGACTGCTAGGTTTGATAGCTCTCTGTGGTTCATAAATTAAGACTACATTATTACTTCCTTGATGTCTTTAAAATTTATCCTATAGTCATCAAGATGTCTCTTGAAGATTTTGTGCTTGAATGGCACTCTCATCTTAAGAATTTCTGAGTAACATTTCTTCTTGATTTCATGTTAAACCTTATTGACGACCCTAATGACAATTCAAAATTGCTTAGGTGGTGGGGTTGGCATTTCTTCTTCTTCACTTTCTTCAATTTCATCTTCCTGCTGCTCTTCTCCTTCTTATTCTTCAGTTACCTCTTTTTCTTTCTCGTCTTTCTCATCTTCTTCTTCAGCTTGGGTGGTGGGGTTGGCATTTCTTCTTCTTCACTTTCTTTAATTTCCTCTTCCTGCTGCTTTTCTCCTTCTAATTCTTCACTTACCTCTTTTTCTTCCTCGTCTTTCACAATTTATTATATTTCTCTTCGCTGCAAATTTTTAGAGATGAATAAAATAAATAAATTCCAATTCTGATGAAGGCCAGTATTATTTGAATGCCTACAATTATGTCTCTGTTGTTTGAATGAATATTAAATTTAATGGTAATTCGTTGGTTAATTGGGATAACTATGTATGTGAGTGTGTCTTGTTGTGCAAAGGGAATATTCAAATTATTAATAACTCGGTAGTTTGCAGATAACTGCCAATAAGTTTTAAAAGCCATGAAAATCTCATGAAAGGCAAATTCTAAGTTTGATTATGGGCCATTAGAACATAAAGTAAAATAAACATCAAATTCTCCCATAAAAAACATGTTTTGTGCTCATGTATACATAGCACTAAAACATGTTTTGTTTATCCATCTTGTACTATTTTTGTTTATCCATCTTGTACTGTGTTGCTTAGTTTTGAATTATGCCTATTAATGTGTTGGTTATCATCCCACTTTTATACCCCATGTTTTTGTTCCAACACTAAGAAATTCGTTGAGAAATTGTGTGAATTGGCTAACGTGGATTGCCCACTAAAACTGTATATATAATTTTCTTCATCTTTTGTAATGTGTATGCAGAATTTATTGAGAAATGATGCATGCCCTTAATTGACCATATTTCTAAAGTGGGTTTTTCATGTACTTTTGTGTTGATATCCATGGATACATTATAAGGGAATTTTGTATATGTTTATATATTGAAGGATAAATTGTGGAAATTAGTTTACATTTAAAAGTATGAAGTTATGAAATTCGTACAACATAATGGTTATGTGGGGATTTATATGATCTGATATTTTATATTATGTTTGGTTTATTTGTCATCAAAGTGGCTAAACTGTAAGGATTATAAAATTTTGTATTGTATTATTAATATTCAATTACCCATGAATGTTGATGCTTATAAATGACATAATGTTATACAATATATATTTTATGAGTAGATTGAAGTTCATCATTATGAGACATTTAAGAGTCACACCCAAAGAGTAAATTAATTGTTCTTATAATTAATGAACATAATTGTTGGTAACTAGTATGCTCTATTAGTTGTATTGCTTATCCAAAGATAGTGTGCGTGTGTATATATATATATATCTAAGTCATGTGTTTATGGTTGCCAAATTATTGAAAATTCTTATTAGCCTCATTATATTTTATGCTTGTATGTCATTGTCTTACCCAAAGGAAAACATTGATATACATTTATTGTTTATCTGAATTATGTGTTTGAATCTGTATAATATGGTTAAGTTTACAACTCAAAGTATTAATGTATAAGCATAATGTTATTCTTGCAGTACCCGTTCCCGTTTCTCTCCATTTGCATGCTTCGTCTGTACCAATGTTTAATGGGCTTAATTTTCCTGATTGGTGTGAACAAATCCAATTTCACTTAGGTGTTTTGGATTTGGATTTGTCACTTCAATCTGACAAACCTGTTGCTATTACCGATGCTAGTAGCGATGAGACAAGACCTTTTATGATGCTTGGGAAAGGACTAACAGATTAA
Source organism: Datisca glomerata (assembly GCA_003255025.1). Classification (NCBI taxonomy): domain Eukaryota; kingdom Viridiplantae; phylum Streptophyta; class Magnoliopsida; order Cucurbitales; family Datiscaceae; genus Datisca; species Datisca glomerata. Next base: position 299,188 of record QANY01008329.1, read on the forward strand.
GCCTAATGTTTATGCGAATGAGTGTAGCAAAGAATATCAAGTCTACTCTTCCCAAAAATGAAAATGCTAAAGAATTCATGAAATTTATGGAAAAGCGTTCTCATACTGCAGATAAGTCACTTATTGGAACATTAATGGCTACATTGACCACCATGGAGTATGATGGCACTCGTAACATGTATGAGCATGTCATTGAAATGATGATTATTGCAGCAAAACTTAAGTCCTTGGAGATGAATGTGGATGTGAGTTTCCTTGTGCAATTTATCATAAACTCATTACCTACTTAGTATGGTCCTTTTAAAATGAACTATAACACCATAAAAGATAAATGGAATGTGAATGAACTTCACACTATGCTTGTTTAGGAGGAAATGAGACTTAAGAATCAGGGAACTAATTTCATTCATCTCGTAAGAAATCAAGTAGTTGTTAAGAAAGTCGGAAGAAAACATGGAAAGGGCAAGCGTGGAAACTTAAGAGTAATTAGTCCTCTTCCCAAATCAACAGGAAGGAACACAAAAACGATAAGTTCCATTTCTGTGAGAAACCTGGACATATTCAGAAAGATTGCCTGAAACGTAAGGCATGGTTTGAAAAGAAAGGTATGCCTAGTGCTTTCGTATGTTTTGAATCAAATTTAGCTGAAGTTTCTTATAATACTTGGTGGATTGATTCTGGCATCACCACTCATGTTTCAAATACGATGCAGGGATTCCTTACATCCTAAACCACAAATCCACATGAAGTGTTCGTTTATATGTGGAATCGAGTCAAAGCTCTAGTTGAAGCTATTAGAACTTATCGATTAATTTTAGATACTGTATATCATTTATATTTATTTCAATCTTTTTATATACCTTATGTTTCTCTCAATTTAATTTATTTGTCTAAACTTGACTTAGCTTGATACTCTTTTAAAATTGGAAATGGATACATCCGTTTGTTTAAGAAAAAATATTTCATTGGTTTTGATATTCTTTATGATGGTTTATACAAACTGAAACTTGATAATCTTTTTGTTGAGACTTTTCTGACCTTGCATCATAAAGTTGGAACTAAACGTGGTTTAGAAAATGAATGTTCTACTTACTTGTGGCATAAACGTCTAGGTCACATTTCTAAAGAAATATTAGAAAGATTAATAAAGAATGAAATCCTTCCAGACTTGAATTTTACTGATCTAGGTATTTGTTTGGATTGTATTAAAGGAAAATAGACAATCACACCTAGAAAGGAGCTACAAGAAGCACACAACTTCTTGAAATAATACAGACTGATATATATAGGCATTATGATGTTCCATCTTTTGGTGGAGAAAACTATTTTATCGCCTTTATTGATGATTTTTCACGTTATAGTTATGTCTACTTATTGTATGAAAACTCTTAATCAGTAGATGCCTTAGAGGTGTTTATTAATGAGGTTGAAAGACAATTAGACAAAAAGGTGAAAATTGCTAGATCTGATAGAGGTGGTGAATATTATGAAAAACATAATGAAGGTGGACAATGCCCATGTACATTTGCTAAATTCCTTGAAAAGTGTGGTATATGTGCTCAATATACTATGTTGGGTACGCCACAACAAAATGGTGTAGCAGAAAGACATAATCATTGTGGATGCATGCATTGAAAACTGCCATGTATTTGTTAAACAAGGTTCCTAGCAAGGCAGTTCTTAAGACTCTTTTTGAACTGTGGACTGGTAGAAAACCCAGTTTAAGGCACCTTCATGTTTGGGGTTGCCCATTAGAAGAAGGATCTATAATCCACAAGAAAAAAAAACTGGATTCAAGAATAATTAGTGGTTATTTCATTGGTTGTCCATAAAAATCTAAAGGGTATAGATTTTATTGCCCTAGCCATAGTACAAGAATTGTTGAAACTGAAAATGCCAGGTTTATTGAGAATGGTGAAGTCAGTGGGAGTCAAGAACCACAAAATGTGGTGATTCATGAAGTTAGGGTACGAGTTCCTTTACCCTTAGCTTCTTCCAAAGTTGTTGTTCCTCCAATTGTTGAACAGTTAAACAATGGGCAAGAACAACAAGTTAATGAACCTACAGCAGATGAACCACAAGAAATAGCATTAAGGAGGTCTCAAAGACAAAGGAGGTCTGTTATTTCTGATGATTATATGGTATATCTACAAGAATCAGAATTTGACTTAGGAATCGATAAAGATCCAGTTTTATTTTCACATGCCATTGAAAATGTTAATTCTATGAAACGGTTAGATGCCATGAAATATGAGCTTAAATCCATGTAGAAGAGTGAAGTTTGGGACCATGTGGAATTGCCTCAAGGTTGTAAAAGAGTCGGGTGTAAATGGGCTTCAAGACCAAACGTGACTCTAATGGCAATATCGAACGACAGAAGACCAGATTGTTTGCTAAGGATTTTACTCAGATAGATGGTATAGACTACAAGGAGACATTTTTGCCCATCTCTAAAAAAGACTCCTTTATAATTATAATGGTTTTAGTAGCTCATTATGACTTAGAGTTACATCACATGGATGTAAAAACTGTCTTTCTGAATGGAAATTTAGATGAAGATGTATATATCGATCAGCTTGAGGTTTTTCCATTGAAGGAAAGGAACACATGGTGTGTAAATTGAAAAAATCAATATATGGACTTAAACAAGCTTTTCACCAATGGTATATTAAGTTCAATGACACCATTACTTCTTTTGGATTTAAGAAAAACATCGTTGACCGGTGTATATATCTAAAGATTAGTGGGAGCGAGTTTATATTTTGGATTCTGTAAATTTATGTATCTTGCTTGAAACTAATGGTCTTGGCTTATAAGATGAGACCAAGAAATTTCTCTCTAATAACTTTGAAATGAAAGATATGGGAGAGGTAACTTATATGATTGTAATAGAAATATTTCGAAAAAGATGACAAGGATGGTTAAGGTTGTCTCAAAAGTCATATATTAATAAAGTTCTAGAGAGATTTAGAATGTAAAAGTTATCATCAAGTGTTGTTCCCATTCAGAAATGAGATAAATTCAGTCTTATGCAATGCACAAAGAATGAATTGGAACGCAAACAAATGGAAGAGATTCTTTATGCATCTATTGTTGGGAGCTTGATGTATGCTCAAACTTGCACTAGGCCAGACATAGTTTTGCTATTGGAATGCTTGGTTGTTATCAAAGTAATCTAGGATTGGCTCACTAGAAAGCTACAAAGAAATTTTTGAGATACTTGCAAGGAACAAAAAATCACATGTTCACTTATAGGAGATATGATCATCTTGAGGTTATTGGATATTTAGATTCAGACTTTGCTGGATGTATTGATATAAGAAAGTCTACATTTGGTTATATGTTCCTTTTAGCTAGAGGAGCAATCTCATGGAAAAGTGTGAAGTAGTCTGTCATTGCTGCATCCACTATGGAGGCTGAGTTTGTGGCATGTTTTGAAGCTACAATTCAAGGAAATTGGCCGCGACACTTTATTTCAGGACTTGGAATTATTGACAGTATTGCCAGGCCGCTGAAAATTTATTATGATAATGCTGCAGCTGTCTTTTTTGCAAAAATGACAAGTATTCAAAATGTGCTAAACATATAGAATTGAAATACTTTGCTGCCAAAGAAGAGATTAAGAAACAAACAGTGTCAATTGAACATATTAGCACAAACCTTATGATTGCAGATCCTTTAAGAAAAGGATTGCCACCTAAGACATTTATTGGTCATGTTGAAAGGATGGGCATTATTGGACATAATTATTGATGTTATGATGTTTATGTATTTGACAATTTGATCTCAATTATATGTTTTGTTTCTGATATTGTTTATATCATGTGATAAGTACATGAATGAATGAAAAATGCTAACACGATCTGTCTTTAACAAGGACAATAATGTTAGACCATTATGTGATTCTCATTTATAAATCATGTTAGGTGAAGGTTAATGTTGTGGTATGTGGAAGGGAGTATGTCGATTAATGATGTACAACCGCCATGACTCACATTAGTTTTTATATAATGATGATATTATGTTATCACCATTGAATTGAGGATTTTAGTTTTATTCTATGGGCATTATATTTTCTATTAAATCATGAGAGAAATGTTGTATAGGCCAAGTGGGAGAATGTAAGATTTATTTGGCCTTATACAAATAATAGACAATTAATATGGTTTAGTAGAATTAATTAAACTAAATCCTATTGGTTAATTATCTGATAGGTGGTTACTTTGAAGTAAGTAACCACCATCTAATGAGAAAAAACTACCACTTTGATGGAAGATGCCTATAAACTATATCTCCTTAAAATTTGGTCCTCTATCAATCCTAATTAAGACTCATTTACACCATCACTAAATGTGCTTAAAGATCTAAAAGGTAAAGAAGAAGCAATCAATTCTACATCAAAAGATTCAACAAGAAGTAAATAAGTTCTACAATGGCTAACAGTCTGTTCTTTATAACTATGTAATATGTATGTGAAAATCATGAAATTATAAAGATCTAAATAAAGTATTTTATGCATAATTGATTAGTCGCATGATAAATAAGAAAACTTACACTTATCGCGACACAGAACCTATCAGTATATTGTTTCATCAACAAATACCATTCTTTCAAGTTTCAACTGATTTAGACAAGTAGAGACCAAGTTTCGACCTCTCATAGTTTTGAAAGAAAACACCACCGCCACCACATATGTTACACCTGTGCCGCCACCAGCTGGTGACACGAGCCTACCATTCTTCTTTGAAACAGTACATATTTTCCTTACATCATCATCGTTTTGGCAGAATCCAAAAACGCCAATCACAAGCTTTTAGTACTGTATTTCATCTTTAGGCGAGACACATATCACTTCAGATTGATTCGTTGAGATTATCTTTTCTCGCTTTTCATAACAATAATTTTTGGGATCCAATCTCATATCAATAACCTCAATCGTTTGAAGTACGGTATCAATATCATTTACTGAAATTTCTTGTGTGTGTTTATATATATTTCCTTGTATTAATTGTTATGATAAGATATTAATAGATATATGGTGATTTAAATGCTTTGTTATTGTCCATAATTTTATAATAGATATTAACATGATTATTTGTTTATTTATTATTAATATATTTTTTGCAAAAAAAATGTTCTTACTAAAAAAATTGTGACAGTTGATCTCAGGAATTTTAGGATACTAATTTTCTAAACTATTGAGATGATGAATTATTCTTGGGATACCGAGCTAACTCAAATAATATTTTGTTGTTTTCAAAATAAATTTTTTTATGATAGACTTTGACACTTTTAAGATACCAATTTCTCAAACTATTGAGGTGCGTAATTATTCTTGAGATACTGAGTATAATTGCAATAGATTTTAAAAAAATAAAAATTTTTAAATTATTTAATGGTCTCTACACCACTCACTAATGTGAAAATTTTAATACAAAATAGTGCATTATGAGATATGAATAATCTTCAAAAACATTCCCCTAGGATCATTTTAAGAAATATAGCAGTTGATAAATCTAGTAATTATTTTTTACAACAGATGTTGTGAGGTGCTAATATCCTCCCCATACACAAACGACTCCTAGAGCAACTCATTATTTTGTAGACCAAAAATATTATCAAAATTAGGTGACCAATCACACTCTAAATGATTGATGGCGATTCTAAAAAAGAATCACTTTTCAAATCTATTTCAGTCGTCGCTCCATGTCACAAGCACGTTGCGACAGCTGGCGACTCAACTAGGGACTTATTATTTAACTTTGTTTTCAAACTGATAGAGAGTCAAGATAAATTATTTTGTCGTATGCTTTACTTTATTTTGTCCTTTATGTATATTTTATTTATTTGCTTCTTTTAGTTACCCTGTATCATTTTCTTTGTATATAATTGAATGTTATTGTTTTCACCTCATAACGTTCACGTTTTGCATATACACCACAACCTTCTATCCAAGCTTCACCTTTTAGAACTAGTGAGAATGAGTAGTGAAATGTATTCGTGGAATTGTAATTTTTGTACAGATTCATGAAAGTTCTCAATCAGATCGTTCCTTTCGGATATTGATTAGGCCCCTGTTATTCCATTCATGGGTAATGATGTGATCAGCCCAAGGACCTTTTGAGACTTTTAAAGACCAGTGATACACATATAGACAATCCTGAAACCCACATCAAATCCTATAAAAATTAGAACAATAGAGCTCTCTACTCAATGTAAATATAAGTTTTCCTTCGTTTCTGTCTGATTTTGAATATCATTTGCATGCATCATCGCTTATAATAAAAAACATTTAGAAGGTTATTCAGTTTCTTTTCAATCTTAAATAGCCCACTGCATCTACTGAAAATGCAAGAGAAGATCAAACCATAGTATCCATTTGGTTTGAAGATATTTAAGAAAAAAATAGGGATGGCTTGAAGGTTGATGATCTTATAGCACTACCACCAATCACCAAAAATTGTTTTTTCTCAAAATGAGTGGGGAAATTTGAAGCAAATGTGGGAAAGATTCACGCCAGAACGAATACTCCAATTCAACAAAAAATATGGACACATGGCTTACATTATGTATACCCCAACAATTCAAGAATATCAAGTTTTGTTACATTGCTTATGGTCAACATTCAAGTTTTGACAGCATTGTACATTTTTTGGACTGTTCTTATAGATACTTCACTTTCGGATCGATCAACATGAGCCCATTAATTCAAGAATGTAAAGTTTTGTTAAATATTCCGTTGAACAAAATTGGGAAAGTCTACAATTATGATATATAGCTTACAATGAAGAGGGATTTATCTAAGTTTTGGGGAAATGTCAATGTGTCTGAAGTTGAGAAGCATGTAATGACAAAAGGTGGAAATGAGTGCATACCTTTGGATTATCTCGTTAACTTAACCAACAAATTGCTTGAAGAGGATAAAGGTTTGTCTCTTTTAGCATTATACATTTATAGTACAGTAATATTCCTGAAAGCCAAGGGTCATATTGAGAAAGTGATAAAGATGGTTCTTTCAAGTTAAACATGGGTTAATCCTATCATAGCAATTGACGTCGAAACTTTCAGATCACTCAATCATTGTTGCATGCACAGGAATAGAAAATCTGTAAGTTGTGCAGCTATGTTCTGTATTTGGTTTCTCAGTCATTTGAGGTATCCACAAGAGTTCAACTATTACTACAAGAAACCCCCTAGCTATGTTATGTATTTGGTTTCTCAGTCATTTGAAGTATCCACAAGAGTTAAATTATTACTACAAGAAAACCCTCAATAAATAGCATTGGATTATCGCATTTTTAGTGAAAACACAATCAAATACAAAGAGTGGTCAAAAGAAACCAAAATTTTCACAACACGCTTATTTTTTTCTCATTTTGTTCGGCGCTTTACCAATTCCCCCCAAAATGAAAATTCCCCTAAAAATTTCAAGGTCTCTCTTTGGCTCTTGTTCAGCGAGAAGCACTCCCTATTGCCCCATGCTTGAGATCCACCCATTTTCTCATTGTCCTTTCCTCTTCGGCTTCACTGCTCATCACCAACTTCTTCTTCGTTCTCGATTGCTCCACAGTCGAGCATCTTCTTCTTTCTTCTCAAGGCGATTGAGGTAGTGTTTGATTTTCCAAGTTCATTTTCTTCTTCATACGAGCGTTGAGTTTCATGGCTTTTATGTCATTCATTTTCATCTCCCAGAACATATAGGTAGGGCTTCAAAACGCGCGCACAAGATAGCATGATTGAGCATTCATGGCTTATCTATGTCGATACGTTTTTATCTCATAAGAACAGAGAGCTAGGGCTCACAACATGCAATCATGAGCAATCATGGCCTCTCAATACAAATAATCAGAGCTCTTTGTTTTACCACCTAACCGAGAGGCAGGGATCTTCATATTTCTCTCTTCTAACCACTTAACAAAAAATTTCACTCCTTTGCTTAAATTTCTTAAGGGAATTAGCTTATGTTTTCTTTAGAATGATAGTTCATGTATTATTCTACATTGATTGTATATTTACTGCTCAACTTCTTACCCTAAAAATCAAATGGCGCAGTGGCATGGCTCTTCATTTTTGTCAAAGATATAAAGCATTTGTGGCTTCGTTTTCATCTAACAGAGGTAGAGTTTCTTCGTTTTAAGCTTGATCGCTTACCCGCAGACCTATTGGCTCACATATTTGCTCTGATTACTTCATTCACTGGATTATCCCAATATTTTTTTCTTCTTTTCTTTTCTTTTTTCAGTACTTATTCATTAATTCTTATTTAAAAAATTACAGGGCAAATAGATTTTGCATGAAATGGAAGGAATGGGTGAAGCAAACTTTCTGTAGAAGAGAGTTTGAGCTTTGATGATGACTCTAGTACTCATTTCGTTCGCCATGCCTACGCCCTCAAAAAGCTCAACATGCATGCAGTCTCCCTCTCTCTCGATTTCTATATGAAATGGAAATGGTTTTATTGAATTCATAGAGATAAACCATGAATCAATGTCTACTTTATTTTTCCTTTCAAAAATTAATCAGCATACCTAGAGTTCTATTATAAAGGTAAATTCGCGTCTCTCTAGCTCTTTTCTACCATCAAATTTTTGGATGAGATAAAAATAAATGGTAAATCTTCATTGTTTCATGTTCTGATTTTTTTTGGCATCAAATTGTTTTGTGTTTTGATATCATATCTTTAATTAATGCTTCTCATTGTTCTAGTTTTTTTTGTTTGTTTCCAGCTCAAGAAGCCGACGGGGTTGTTTACTCCATACTTTTCAAAGCTACAATTGTAAATTCTGCTTTAACCTCAAGAATTTGTAATAGGTTTGGACTTGAAAGTTGTTTAATTGATTTTTTCCATTGCATTGTACAATGTAATTATAAATTAGTGAGTTATTGGTTAAGCATTTTCTTGATCTGCTGTTATAATATCTTCCATTATAATTTATTGACAGTATGAAACACTTGAACATACAACCAAGGAAATGACACTTCTTTCTATTTACTTCTCAAGCTTGAGGTGACCTCACTGGAATTTCATTCGCAAACAAGCGCCACCTAAGTAGTTGATACACATAGTTGAACAGGTACATTTTTGTCTTTCTCTTTTCTTCTTTGTGATTTTCCCAATAGGGTTTTACTTTACTATCCTAAAAAACATAATCTCTGGTTGCTTTCAAGGAAATTCTTTATTTTCCTCCTATAATTTCTCTCTGGTGGGTCGGGTTTTTTCTACAACATTGTTCTTGTTTCTTATTGAATATTACTCTTTCTTCTTTATCTTCTTTTGTCTGCTGTGTTGGAGGTTTTCTGAATTTTCTGAGTGATTTGATTTTAGGAGAGGGATGGCCTTTGGGTCTGCAACCAGTGAATGTGAGAGTTGGTCTAGTGACAAGTCATGACTATTCTGGTTCAATATCATTCAGACTTGGACATAGAGGTCAGTGAAAATTACAAAAAATTAAGGTTATTTTTTGTCTGCTTCATTTTGTTCTCATTATTTCTAGATATTCCGGTTAAGAAATATTGACCCACATCCCACATTAACCTTCTTCTTTATTACTTCTTCCTTGCTGGTATTTTTAGGATTGTTGCAATTTAATCTTTCTGGTTTTCTGTTGTATGTTCAATTGCTTCACACTGTCAATAAATTATAATGGCAGCAAAATTTGTAGCAGGTTTGTGTGTGTATTGTGTATGTTTGTACTTTTTTTCTTGAATTGGTAAAATATTGTCTATTAGCTGGGTTAAATGCTATTTGGAAGATTGTGATGTTCTTTTCTGTTGTGAGCAAAGTGGTACTTGATACTTTAGTAGTTGCAACATTCATGTTAGAGAATCACATGTTTGTTGGATAATGTAATGTTTGTAACTTCTAGATGTGCATATAGCTCTAATCTTTTAAAGATTTCTCGTTCTTTTTTGTCTTTCTAACTGGATAGAAGTTGTAAATTGATACACATTGAGGATAGCTTATCCTCTTTTGTACATCTCTATATTAGCAATGAAATACTATCGTTACAAGGCATTTCCCTTTTTATACTTTACATGGGGTTAAGTCTTTTAGCTGCCATAGTCGGCTACCCATTTTTGGTTGAGCTGGTTTTTTCTTTGATTTTCTTTTGGGTTTATCATGTATATGTCTCACATTAACACCTAAACAAATTGGCTAGCTTATTACTACCTCTTTAATAGTCTCTAAATGTTGAGTGATTTCATTGTGAGTGCTCAGATTCGAAATTAAAGTTCTTGTTTCCACAGCAACACTTGTCCATTGAAATCCGTACTTTTCATTCAATCAGTAATTGAAGCAATTATTGTATCAATCTATTGAACATGGTTATTTTAAAACTTTTTATTTTCGTAAAATTTGTTCTAAATAATGGTTCATTTATCTAGTGGTTTGAAACACGTTTGAAGATATTTAGTTCAGAACATGAAATGAACATTCTTTTGGTTGTTATAATTAAGATAAATCTTTCTCTGTTGATTTATTATAGCATTGATTTAAGGTGCTTTACTTCTTTTGATCTTTGATGTATAGTTTTATCTGCATTTGTTTGTTCATCTCTCTCTCTCTCTCACACACACACATCTAATAAGCCATTTCTTAGATGTTGATCATTTGGATTGTACTATTTGAAATAGGAGGCTTGTTCCTTCATCTGAATGGATCATCCATGCTTTGGTACAATACTTTGATCTTGTCCTGAAGTATCACCAAGACAATTACCTGCGCCACCACCTCCTCACCAAGGAAAACCACCAAGTGGACCTCTTAAAGTACCTCCACCTCCAGTACCTGGATGTGAATTTATACTAGATTTTAGATTTTTTGGATAAATTACTTTTGCTTGCTTTATGTAAAAATTAATATGTAATTAACATTTTGAGATGTGATTTCTAGTAGACAATTAGTATGTAATAATTTTGACTAATTAAATAAAATGATTTGTAATTTGTGATTTCCTGAGACTTTCTGACAAGTTATTTATTTTTTATTTTTGTACAATTGTAAGTTGTAAGTATAAGTAGTAAAAAAAGTTATAAAAAGTATTTAATAACATTAACAAAACAATAAGTAATGAAAAATGCTATGAAATACTTACGATAGCATTTATAAAACGCTATGAAAGACCTACAATAACATTTATAAAATGGTGTAAAAGATCAACTACAACATTTATAAAATGCTAGGAATAGCTTTCTATAGCGTTTTTAAAACGCTATGAAAGGCTTTTCATTGTGTATTTAAAACACTATGGAAAGCGTTTGGTAGCGTTTTAAAAACACTATCGTGGGCTTTTTTTATAGAATTTAAAAAATGACTATTATAGGTAGCGGACTTTTAATAACGTCGGTATATATAACGTTTTCGAAAGAGCTATAAAACCCTATAATAACATTTTTTGACCGCTATCATAGCCTTTTTTATTATAGTGTATCCACAATTAAAGTTTTCTAGCCCAAGGTAGTCAATAAGAAATATAGTTGCAGAGTTCTGAATGGCTAAATGGAATACAAACTCTCCAAAAGCAGACACGTGGATTATGTACTTATCAAAATTGCACCTTGATGATGTCATTTAGCGAGCCCGTTGGGTGCCAGTGGTTCCAATGATATATAGATGTGGTGAATTCAATGTGTGTAGGTCCTTGGGGTTGTACCAGTTATGCTCTTCTGATGGTACTTCGCCATTGTCGATAAAACAATTTGTTCTTGTCACTCATGGTGTAAAGGATATTGAAATCACTTATGACTTGCAAGACTTTGATAAGAAACGAAATAAACTGTTGCCGCATGGAAGACGATAAGGAGGATATAGAATGGGAAGAATAACGGAAATGCCACCTCAAAATATGAAATTTGGCAGAACATTGGGTTAGTAGTTTTACCATTAACTTCTCAAAGCAGATGGAAAGTGTTCAAGAAAAAGGTGAGAAGTCTAAGCAAGACCACTGCGAGAAACATCATATATGGGAACAAAAAGAATTGACTCTCTCACAAGAGAATGAAAACTTGAAACAACGACAGAATGTTGCCAATGAAAAATTAGAGAATAAGCGTGGGGCTTCGAGGGTATTGTCAAAGGAAAAAAGCAGGCTGAAGGAGAAAATTCTGAGTAAGATAAGGAAGTTTGAAAGAATATTAAAGTTGTTAAAAGAGTCGAAGGAAAACATAAAAATTCACAAGCCTTATTCATTTCTCGTGAAGCTGAAATTGCTAAATTGAAGGATGAAAATAACTCTCTACACGAACTTGCAAGAGATTTGGAAAAATAATCATGGAAAAGAACACTATTTTTTATCAGTCTAAAGATCAGAACACGTCCGCAATTAAGGTTATCAATAGCTTAGAAATAACAATGGAAAAACAAAGTTCTCTAGTGTTCTCATTAATCAATGAAAAGAATGGACTTTATAAAAAACAATGGAGCTCCACGAGTAAAAGATTAAGGCATACGAACAGGCAATGGAGAAAATGCCTAAAGATAATGAAGCATTGCTAAAAGAAGAACTTTTGAAGCAAGATTACCAAAGGATTCATCAACAATCTGAGCGGGTGGTGGAAGTATTAAAAGGCATGGCTAGAAAGGAAGAAGGAATGGTTGAAGGGGCAACGACACTTAAGGGAAACATCTTTCCTTCCCATCTGAATAACTGATTGACTTCCTCGATGAAATAAAAAAAGTTTTAGGGCACTTTGGCCGATTCTTTTCATTTATTGTTGTTTATTTCTTTAGATGTAATGTATTATTATTTATGGTTGAATAAGATGAAAGACTATCGTTTTTCATCATGCACGTTTGTTTTCAACATAAGTGTGTGTATAAATATATACATATATATATATATTATTGTAAAAGTTGCCAGTGAGCTAGTTATATTATCTTTGTGAATATAATGNTAAGAAAAAATTACTTATTGCATGAGAAGAGGGATAACAATTTCAAAATAGCCCGTCAACTATGCCATCCCTATAGGACGTGAACTCAAGCTAGATCATGGATGAGCATGAGAAAGAGCAATATAGAGAAGAAATGAGACAATAAATTATCGAGTTGGGAGAGGAAAGTACTAGGTTGCAAGAGTTTTTTTCTATAACCAAAGGAAAAGCTACTGTTGAAAATCAACAAAGAGCTCAATCGTCTCAAACCCAGTTTCAACATTATTCCATCGCTACCGATGATTTTCAACATCATTCATTTTCAAATGCCCAAGAAATGATGTAACAAGGAAAACCTATTTATAACTTCCCAAATCAGTTGCCTTGCACAACCAAGTTTTCATTTCATACGGCGAGCAAGTTAACGAACCAATCGTTATTCCTAATCCCGATGACTCAAAAATGCTGAAGTTTTTCGTAGGAGCCAGTGAAACCCTATCTCTAAAAGATAAGTTGGACTTTTCAGAGAGAAGTTGCCACGATTGATGGATGTGTTGTAATGGTAGCATTGACGCTACACAATTATGCTTGGTCCCTGATGTACCTATCCCGCATAAATTCAAGCTACTTAAATTTGAAAAATATGATGGGAACATATGCATAAGAAGTCGCCACATTATGTACTGTAGAAAAATGGTTGCATGTGCACATGATGATATGTTACTAATTCACTTTTTTCAAGACAGTTTGATGTGGGCATCATCTCATTGGTATATCCAATTAGATAGCCAACACATTTAGAAGTGGAAAGACCTAGTTGATGCTTTCATGAGGCAATAAAAGTATAACATAGTTGTGGCTTTTGATCGCTTTGATCTACAGAGACCAGAAAAGAAGTCCACTGAAAACTTCAAGGAATATGCACAAAAGTGGAGAAAGTTCGTGGCTCAAGTACAACTTGACCTTCTATAGAAAGAAATGGTTGCAATTTTCATAAATACAATGAGGTCTCCATTCTATGATAGAATGATCGGAAATGCTTCTAGTAACTTTTCAGATATCATAATAATTGGTGAGAGAATAGAATACCGAATAAAAAAATGGGAGGATTATAGAAGCTCTATTAGAAATGTCCACCATGAAGAAGAGCCCACCGACTAAGTAAAAAGAATGGGAAGTTCATGTAGTTAATTACGGATAGCCATTACAAGTTGGAAGGCTGAACCAAAACACAATGAAGGATCTCTGTCTGCAGTACCATATTTAGAAAATGCCTCGTGAATATGTACAATCATCCATTGCAACAATCTGCTTTTCAAAATACCCCAAGACCTGGTCTGAGACACCGACTTCACCAATCAATTTCTAGTCCCGCTGATCAAAACCAAAGAGGAAACATAAATATTTAAAAAGTTCAATTAGTTTGCCCAATCTTGATGCCTTATGCAATATCTTATTACAATTGATCCAAAATAGTCAATTAGAACATATTCCCAATGAACCTATCCAATCACCATACCCTATATGGTATGATCCCAATGCCCAACATGACTATCATGTTGGGCAGTAAGCCATTCGACAGAGAGATTGCTTGGCATTGAAAGAGTGTAGTCATTCTCAAAGTTGGATGGTAAAAATTCAAGTTAGCTGAAGACCCAAATATTAATTCTAACCTTTTACCCAATCATGGAAACCCTACTATGAATGCTATTGAGCTATTTTATAGAATAAATAAAATGTTCAGATTTCGATGAAAATACATTTGAACAACATTTTTAAGATGGGATATATTTTCCTTATCCAGTTAAAAGGAAAACGTATACATAACATTGATTGTTTGTTTCATATGAATGTGCTAGATCACACTACAGAAGACTATAATGATTTTAGAATGAAAGAACAAAAATTGTTGGATTCAAAATACTCAAAATAGGTCAAAAGAATGTTGTTAGAAGTACATAAGATGAGTCAGGGGTCCATGCAATAGAATCCCCTATGGTATTCTCTAAGATGATGTCATTCACACCAAAGCTACTTATAATTCATTATGAACACAAAACAACCTACATCATGAGACCGTATGCACCAAAGCCACTCATACTTCAAATACTAGGAAATTTTTCTTGCAAAGATTCAAGAGCAACCCCTTTAAAATATGAGGTATAAGGTGATCATTAGGGGAAAAACAAAAGTCACAGTCCAAGCTCAGTTGACCTCAGTCTTCTAGAAACTAACATTTCTGGTGTTGGTAGAATGACGAGAAGTGGTAAATTTTATTGGCTCCATGATTTAAGAAAGATTGAGAAGGAAGGGTAAGACTAAGAAGAATGACAATGTTCATGAAGTTCAAAAAGATATTCATAGCGGTAAGCTTTAGAACTAACAATAGTAAAGGATATGTAGAGAGAAAAATCAATCTTTGAAGAAGATGTATATGAGTTCTTAAAGCTCATCAAGCAAAGAGAGTAAATTGATAGATCAACTCTAATGGAACTGGACATGTTAAGGCACTATACATATCTGTTAAATGTAAGGATTGCATTGTGGCAAAAGTACTAGTAGACAAGGGTTCAGCCCTAAACGTAATCCAAAGAACAACATTAGCAAAACTCTCAGTAGATGCTTCACATATACAGCCAAGCACAATGATAGTAAGAGCATCTGATGGCACTCAGAGATAAGTGATTAAAGACATATAAATACCAATTCAGATTATATGATACTTATTTGACATTTTTTTCCTTTCCAAGTAATGGAAATTACGTCAGCATATAGTCTCCTCTTGGTATTACCATTCATTCATTAATCAGGGTCATCCATTTTCTCTTCATCAGAAGTTAAAATATATAGTGGATCATAGAATTGTTTTTGTACCTAGGGAGGAAGACTTATTGGTATATAAGCTAGCCACCATGTAATATGTCGAAGCAGCAAAAGAAGCACTAGAATGTTCATTTTGATCTTTTGAGAGCGCATACACGGCATTTTTAGCTAATGGAAATTTTGTTCTAATTCCAAACCAGTAAAAAACATTTCAAATGATGGTGAAATTGATGATAAAAGGGGGCAATAAACTAGCAAGAGGACTCGGGAAAAAGCATTAGAGTATAAGTAAACCAATTCAATGGGAGAAGAATGACTAAAAGTTTAGACTAGGCTATAACCTAACAAAAGATGATATTGGGATAATGGAAGCTGAAAAAAAAAAGATGATTGCTAAGCTCGAGAATAGAGCACCTGAGATAGAGATGATGATTATACACAACATTTGTGAATTCTTCAAGAGTGGTGGCATGATTTCATTCAATGGTTTAATTAGTGAAAAACAACACATATTCGAAGATGACATAGGCAAGCTTTTGATAGCCGCCATGATGGAATATTCATCAACGATGAGTATGGAGACTTTAATTTATCAGTACCATCCATATCATGAATTTAGCAATTGAGACATCATCAAACTACCTATGATTCTTGGGGACTTTCAAGAGTAATACACTAATGTTAAATTTCTACACAACATTTATGAATTTCTTCGAGAGTGGTGGCATGATTTCATTCAATGGTTTAATTAATGAAAAACAACACATATTCGAAGATGACATAGGCAAGCTTTTGATAGCCTCCATGATGGAATATTCATCAACGATGAGTATGGAGACTTTAATCTATCAGTACCATCCAGATCATGATTTTAGCAATTGAGACATCATCAAACTACCTATGATTCTTGGGGACTTTCAAGAATAATACACTAATGTTAAATTTCTAATGATCTACCAATGTCTTTGGGATTTTCTTCATGGGCATGTTCTATTGGTTTTCATCTATTTTCTTGCCATTTCATTTTTCTAATAAATTCTAATGTTTTATTTCCTTTCATTTTGGTTAATAATAAATACAGTTCCAGTTTTTGTCTTCATTTCTTTCTAATTCATTGTCTGTACTCATGCATTTTCATATCTTTCTCTTTCCTTTCTTTCCACCCAATAATCTATCTAAGATTGAGAGCAATGTTTCTGAAAATGAGAGCCTGAGTAATCCATAACCTCAGAAATCCCATTCTTAATGTTGAGTCAGATGAGGGTGATGGATATAATTTAGAACCGTCTCCTGAAATGTTAGAATGTTAAACTAAGAGGAGAAAGTAACTAAACCATAACATGAGATCACAAAAATCATTTTAGGGTTAGAGGGTGAGATGAAAGAAGTTTGAATTTGCACTTCTATGGCAAGCGAAAGTCGTTAGAAGTTATTTGGCATGCTCAAAGAATATAAGAAAATCTTTGCATGGTCATAACAAGACATGTTGGGTTTAAATACATATATTGTAATCCATCGTTTGCAACTTTTACCAGAGTGTGAACTAGTAAGACAAAAGTTGCAAAAGATCAAACCAAATGTGTTGTTAAAGATTAAAGAAGAAGTAAAGAAGCAAGTGGATGTTCTTGACGTAGCAAAATACCCAGAATGAGTTACTAACATAGTTCTGAAACCTAAGAAAAATGGGAAAATAAGAATGTGCATTGACTTTAGGAACTGAATCGAGCTAGCCCTAAAGATAATTTTCCATTACCCCATATTGACGTCCTAGTAGATAACATAGCAAGACACTCAACTTTCTCTTTTATGGATGATTTTTCAGGCTTTCAAAATCATTCTTGAAGATCGTGAAAAGATGACTTTTATCACATTATGGGGTACATATTGTTATAAGGTCATGTTGTTTGGTCTAAACATTGCGGGGGCAACCTATCAAAGGGAAATTATAACATTGTTTCATGATATGATGCAGAAAGAAATTGAGGTGTATCTTGATGACATAATTTCCAAGTCTCGACAAGGAGAAGATCATACTATTTCCTTGAAAACTTTATTTGAGTGTTTGAAAAAGTATCAACTAGAGCTAAACCCAGCAAAATGTACATTTGTAGCATTTTCCTGAAAATTGCTTGATTTCATCGTAAGTGAAGAAGGTATAAAAGTTGATCTAGATAAGGTTTGTGCCATGTGTCACCACCAGAAACTCAAAAAGAAGTTGGAGGATTATCAGAGAGATGGAATCATATAGCCCGATTCATCTTGCAGCTGGCGGCGACTTGTGAACCTATCTTTAAAATCCTTTGGAAAAGTAATATAGAATGATGGAATGATGATTGCCATAAGGTATTCAAGAAAGTTAAGAAATATTTATAAACTCTCCTTACTTATGTCTCTAACTCTTGGACTACCACTTATCTTATATTTGACTGTAACGAAAAAGTCAATGGGATGTGTACTTGGTTAACATGATGCATCTGGTATGAAGGAGCATGCAATATATTATTTAAGTAAAAGATTCACAATTTACGGAACTAACTACTCAATGTTAGAGAGAACATGTTGTGGTTTAGCATGGGTTGCTCATTGACTGAGATAGTATGTATTGCCAACTTGGTTATTCTCAACAATGAACCCAATCAAGTATATTTTTGAAAAATCATCTTTATGGAAAGATCGTCGAATGGCAAGTTCTTCTTACAGATACGTTATTGTCTATGTCATGAGGAAAGCAATAAAGGGAAGTGCACCCATAAATTATTTTGCAGATCAACAAGTACAATATTATGTGCCTATGAAAATTGATTTTCCTGATGAAGACATCTTGGTAGTATTTTACGATGATGAGGAATCTATAGATTTAAAATTATTGATAATGTTATTTGATGGCGTGTCTAATGATATAGGATATAGAATTGAGAAAGCCCTCATTTCACCTGACGCAAAGTTTCTCCACTCAAAGAAAAACTATGTTTTTGCTATACAAACAATGTGGCGTACTAAGAAACGCTTACTATAGGTATTCAAGCTACATGTGACATGAATATTAAAAAAAACTTCAAGTATATGGAGATTCATTATTAGTGATACATCAAGTGAATGGAGAGTGAGTTTAAAAAAAATAAATGGAGAGTGAAAAGTTAGAGACTCCAAGTTGGTCCCATATTATAGCAACATAACCAATTTAAGTGAGACTTTTAAGGCAATCTCGTTTTTAAACATATACTAGAGAAAATAATCCAATTGCAGATTTATTAGCAACCTTGGCTGATATATTCATTGTAGGCTTTAAAAAATAAATTCAACCTATAAAGGTTGAAAAATGAGATTTTCGTGCATATCGTATAAGCATTAAAGTAAAGTCGGATGGAAAACCAAGTATCATGATATTAGGCCTACATAAAGAATATGGTGTATCATTCCAATGTTTTTGAAAATGATAAACATACAATCAGAAGGTTAGCTATGGTTTTCTTTTTGAATGGTGAAGTACTTTATAAAAGGAATCGTGATATGGTTCTTTTAAGGTGTGTTGATATTGAAGAAGCAAAACGCACTGTAGAAGAAGTTCATGAAGGAATTTGTGGCACTTATACAAATGGTCATATGATGGCTAGACAAATCCTTCATACATGATATTTTTTGGTAATACTAGAGTCTGATTGTATCAAATATGCTAAGAAATGCCACAAGTACCATGCCTATACATGCAAAATGCAAGGTAGAAGAACATTAGATGTTACCAACAAAATAGATGATCTAACTTGAAAGTTTCAATAAGTTTATCTATATACCTATGGTCAGAGGCCTCCCCTTGTATAGGCATTGGGTATAACATGGGACTTGTTACATGACAAGTTTTGTAGAAAGAAAAAGTATCAGAATTGAATTCTATGAGTGGCACTAGGGGGAAGGCCATATGGAATTTCACCCAGAATTGTATTGGAGCTAACATCCCTAATGCAAAAATACCATGTGAAATAAATCTCATGAGAAATAATGTTATTCATAGGATCTTTCATTGCAAGTTATGCTCACAATTGCATCAAATTGTGTAGATTGTGGAGCTAATTTCACAGAGTCCCAATCAGGTTTAGTCCATTAATTTTACTGCATAAGGAGAGAGAATAATTTAGTTTTTTCACCAATATTATAATTAGAGTGTGAACATAATTTACAAGGCTATGTGCATTACAGATATATTACAGATGTCCCAAAATAAGAAACTTATGTCCAAGATTCCACAAGGATCACCACCATATAATTTCCATCCATTGAGCTCTGATGGCTAATGAAGAGTCTTTTTAACTAAGGCAATTTAATATGAGATCTAAGCCTTATAAGATTGCACCAGAGAGCATACACATATTACAATGAGAAATTTACCCTAATAGCAAGTTATCAAACACTTAATTAAACCAATTTAATAATGTTTTCTCAAGGATGGATTGTTTTGAGGATAATATTCCACAAAAATGAGGCTGAGAAAAACATTGGGTGGAGTCCCAAACTACAACACACGCTGATAGAATGAAGCTACAAAATCCTGGCATTGTCTCCATGTAACCAAAAGGAAGCCCACAAGGTTTAGAAAATCTGAAGAGCCTTCATAACAAAACAGTTAGATTAATAACATAATACATGTTTGATTCTTCTACAGAATTTCCTCATAGTTTTGAAGAATCTGATGGTGAAGCAAGCAATTGCACAGACATGACAACATAATATCAAAAAGAATAAATCGATCAACTCAAACTTAACAATTAGGATCTAAAATGAAATAGTCACCAACCACATTCAATCTCAGCTTTGCAACTATGGCTCCAGTGCTTGATGCCTTTAACTCTACCTCTGAAACATGGAAACGATAGAGAAACTCAAAACATGCAACCTTTACCCCCAAAATCCACCTATAATATTTGTTAGAGAAGTTAAGGTCCAAGGCTTCACATTAATCGCTCGAAGTAGGAGTGCTAGATCATTGCGAACCTATCTTTTATCCTGGGTTTCTAGACCCATAAAAAGTAACTAAAATTGGAACCCTGGTCTAAATCAACAAGTATCCTTCGCTTAGAACTCAAATCTGGCTCAAATCACATCTAAAAATCAAAAGGTAAAAAAGAAAATGCAAAGCAAACTCCCCTCGGCAAAACATGCTCGATGAATCAATCTACCTACCTCATCGTCGCTTTGTAGGAGGAAGTCAACAGGATGCACGATGGTCACCGACAACGATGGTCGGTGATGAAGATGAAGGGAGAGGGAGATGGCGTCGCAAGTTTGAGAGAAATGAAAAGGTTAAGGTTATTTAGGGGAGTAAATATAATGGTAATTTTGTAATTAAAGAAAATTTAATGACAATGAAAAAGAATAGGTTTCATATTAGGTAATATATTTATGACAGTTAATGTAAAACCTGTCATCTTAGCCAAACATCAATTTTTTACACTCCAAAGCCTTTTTTTACATGACAGGTTTAAGAGACTTATCAATAATTCCAATAACCTGCTGTCATCTAAAGCTCATTTTGCAGTAGTGTCGATGTTAGCACCATGTTCCTTTCAATTAATAAGGTTAAACCAAACCCGACATAGTCGTGGATGAAGCCTAGTGTCAGTGCCAGGTATATTTCAATTAATATGGTTATATCTAAGCCGACTCGATCACGGTCAAAACCTGGTATCAACGCCATGACCGTCTCAATCAATATGGTTAAATCGAAACCGATTTGATCGTATTAGAAATTTGGTGTCAGTGCTAGATCCATTTTAATCAATCCATTTAAATTAAACCTGACTCTATCGCGATCGAAGCCTGGTCTATTTTAATTAATAAGGTTAAATTAAACCCGACTCAGTTGTGGTAAAAAATTGGTGTTAATGCCAGGTTTATTTCAATTAATATGGTTAAATTGAACTCGAATCAGTCATGGTTATATTCCTAGTTTCACCCTTAGGTCCATTTCAATCAATATGGTTAAATTGAACCTGACTCGATCGTGGTTGAAGCCTGGTGTCAGTGTCAGGTCAGGTCTCAATCAATATGGTCAGATTGAACCTGTCTCGATCAGGGTCAAAGCCTGTGTCAGCATCAGGTCTATTTCAATCAATATGGATAAGTCAAATTTGACACGGTCATGGTCGAAGATTAGTGTCAATGTCAAGCAGATCCAATTAATATGGTCTAATCAACCTGGCACAGTCGTAGTTGAAGTTTGGGTCAAGCCCATGCCCATTTTGTTTGAATAACTTTCGTTAATTTGAACCCCACCCAAGCGTGGCTAAAGCCTGGGCCAACCCAAAGTCATTGTGGAGATTACGTCATAGAAAAAAATACTTATCTATACCTTTGTCCAGCTTCTAATTTTATAATTTGGAACAAAATGGAGCATTTGTAGATACCATAACTTATCCGGCACAATGTTTTATTTAATAAAATATAAATATTAATCTAAATGAAATAAAAAAATATATCAAAAGATAAAGAGGTTAGTTAAAGATTTTTGAATTTTAAACTGTTTATCTCATAGTGTCAAATATGTTTTGAAATAAACATATGTTGGGGGTTATGCCTTCAAAACATGTGTGTTGACATTTTGATATGAAATTTAATGAGGATTACATTTTTTTTATAATTGTTCTATTAAATTATTGTTGAATAATTTATATAAATATCTAACAATTTTATATTCATTAATGAGACAATGATCTTGTATTAGTACGGAGGATTATGATCATAGATAATGAATAAAAATTGTCAACAACATATTAAAGTATTGAATCCTTAATGAATGGTTGCTAGTACAGTTTACTAAGCATTATGAATGCGTGTGATCTAGATTCTGATCATTGATGTTGATAGACATCTTAGTTAAAGTACTTTATATAACGAGATTATATATAACTGGACCGATGCGAATTAATGTATTAATCAACGTACCGTTTACCACCAAGATTTAATACACATCAATTCGATGATCATATGTAGATCAGTCAGAATACTGAGTAGTCATCAAATTTTATGCATGTCTACTGGATATTTTGATTCACTCGTTAAAATTTGTTTTTAAAACAGGCCAGTGACTTTTTCTTTGGAGATTCGATGATATGGATGGCTGGGAACATGATCTTACACGATTTGAAATTCAAGCTTTCCTAACGGATCATATATTAGTTCCTTTAAGTGTTAATTCTAGAACTGAATAGCTCAAATTTATAATAAGATTATAAATTAACCATTCACTAGTGAATTAATGATACTTAAGGATCAAGAGGTAATTAGAAGGGTAAAATTATAATTTTAACCAGTTCTAATTTACGAACCAATAATTGGAGAACAAAATTATGTGAAATGATTATATCAGTAGACTACATGAGCTTTGTAAATACGATATGTAATCTCTAAGAGTGTAATTTCATATTTATTGTAGAGTAATAATGGAATTAATAAATTAGATTATTTAATTAAAAGTTTAATTAATAATCTTATTTATTAGAGCTTAAAATTATTGGTCCATGGTCCCTATGTTACCTCTATACTATGCAGTCTATGGTGTGAATATTTCTGGACATGAGAAAAAGATTTACTTGCAAAGAAATTTTATTCTAGATAAAGTACATAATTATGAGATAATTATGTTTGATTAATTAATTAAGAACTAATTAATTGAATTATTTATATATATATTAAAATACTTTTTAGAATTAACATATATTATAAATAATTATCAATTTTTTAATTAGCGATAAGTGAGACATAATATCTAACTTATGAAATTAGATAATTAAATTATTTTTAGACAATAATTTGGGTCAGCTAAATCTGTTATTTATGAAATAACAGATACTTTAGTTGATAGGGATAATCATATATGTTAATTTTGAAATAACTAATATCTACATATTTAATTTGATTAAAATAAATATTTTATACGCATTAATTGTCACGTGTTAATCACTGATTGTGTATAAGAGATTGACATGAACTATTGTTGTGTCATGTGGCACTAGAGTAGTAGGTGTACAACATTGTAGTGTCGCGAGGCACTGTGGGTCCCACTTCTATTGGCAATTTTATAATTAAATTTTATTTTAATTATCCTAAAATATCGGATACGTCATTATCAAGAAACATATACTGATATATTCTGATGGCCTATGATATTCAATGAAGTTCAATAAGTTGAATGAGAGAATCAGTTCATCAATCAAGAGTTGACAGAATAAGATAATTTTAGAAAAAAAGTTTTTTTCTACGATTAATAGTTAATCAATTTCTCTAAAAGAATCATCATCATGTTCTTTTAAAGAATCGTCTCACAAAAGTCATTCTTAGTAAAATCTCAAGATCTCATGTGTCGAGCAAATCTAGAGACAGAAAAGTGTCTTCGTTATATTCTACGTGCCCACACAAGTCTTAGTGCGTTAGAGATTGACTTGGAAGATCTTGGTGTGGATCTCAGAGTCTGCTGATCGTTGGAACGATTTTGTAAGAATTGAGAATCGATTGGTTTCACGAGGACCCTTGATTTAGATAATAAGAAGTATATAATTCATAACCTTGTATATCGTTAATTTAATATATCAATATATTATGGTTTCTGACTGATTGAAAAAAAATTTCAATAACATATTTTTTTTGTTCTCGTAGCGTTGCGCGATATTATTTTATTAAAAGATTTTATTTTTATTAAAAAAATAAATTTTAAACTGACCACGCGCCACACGCTTCTGCCGCACACGCGCCACGATGACCAACAAGTCATATCAAAGCGGTCTTTATATATTTATACATTAAATGTTATGTGGGTTTTCTTGCATTGTTCATATAATATGAGATATGTATGAATGAATGTTATATTTTTTGAATGTATGAAAATAATGGATCGTTAATTGTATGGTGAATATTTGGCTAGGTTTTGATCTTTTAATTTTTCTTTAGATCTTGTGAAAGTTGTTTTGAGGCGTAGGAATTATTCTGAATGCGGGAAGACGAAGAACGCACGAGACAAATGATGGAATTTACTGTTCACATGAATTTATTGTTCATGACAAAAAACATTGTTCATTGAAATATTGTTCATGATGAAATTTACTGTTCACGGAAAAACATTGTTTCATGCTGGCAAATATTGTCCTGGTGGCGATGGCCAGTAGCTGCCGGCTGTAGGACTGGCGACAGCAGTGGTGGTCGGTGATGATGGGGCGGTGATAGGAGAGTGTTGTCGTAGGTGGCAAGTGTTGTCACTTTTAGAGAAGTTTCGTACAAGCTCTGATTTCAACCAACCCTATCACTATAGGGTTTGATGATAACCCTCAATCTATCAATTTTCTTTTTAAATTTTTAAATTAATATAATTTTAAAATAAATTTTTTATTTTATAAAAATTAAAAATTAATAGATTGATTGGGTTTGATCCAAATTTAACCAAATCAAATAAAATATTTATTTGATTAAGTCAAAGTCTACTATTTTAAAAGGATAATTATAGAGATTATTTTTAATTAAGAAAAATTGTTTATCTTAATTAAATAGAATTTTGTTCAAGGCTTGGAGATTATGAAGATGAACATCTAGATGAGAATACAATATTTGAAAAGTATGTATTCTTAAAGTCCACTTTTTAATTTTATTTTTTTTATTTTAAGGGTTGTAATTTAGAAATACCCAATAGTCACTCGGTCTATTATTATTTTATTTAATTATTAAATAATTGTTTGAATTGTTATGTTTTGATAACATGTTCATGCATCAGTGAATCACATGCCATACATGAAAATCCCGTATAGTCTTATTTAATCATTCATTTCATCTATAGAAACATGATTTATTAGGATTATCCTAATATGTTTATATGTATTATTTTATGAAATCATTTGCACGTAAATTGCTAGATTTTAATTAGTTAAAACTTGGTAATCACACCACACTAAAGGCTATACTAACCTTTAGGATAACCGAATTTAGTATAAGAGTTTTATTAAAGTTTGATGAATATACTTAATTAGTTAATCTAAGCTCACCTAATTATGACTTAGGCATTTTAGAAGGTTAAATAAACTTAGCCAATGAGATTGACATAACTGATTATTAAATATTCATAGGATTATTATTTTAACTAGTAATTAACTTAGAATTAATTAATTAGTTAAAATGGAAACACATAATCCTAAAATAGTGAGTGGGAAATGGTTGACATGTCAATGTAACATATGGTTTCCATTATTAGTACAACATCGTGAGGTACAGTGGGGGCCTCAAGATGGCTTTGTTTTCACACCTCTCCCCCCAAGGAAGGTTTCGAGCTGTACCAATACCAAACGTTTGACTTCTAAAGAAAAGAGGAGGAAGTGATGTAATTTAGTTTTGACCGACTCGGTAGTATATTCTAAATCAAGTCATGAAATCTGAAATAATGGATTACACTCACAAAGCCATAATTAAGCTTTTATGTGGATATTTATGAATTGACCAAACAAGCGAACCTTATTGTTAAAAGAGATAATATGAGATATTTTAAGTTTGAATTAATAAGGATGAGAATGTCTCATAGACAGTCTGAATTTAAATTTTATGTGTTTATTATGTTGCGTTCATGCATCACGCTTACTTTTTGAATTCTAGATACTTATCAATTATATCGAATCTTGTATGTTTTAAATTTCAGTTATCATTATTATGTGTACCATGGGCAACTATGTTACTGCTTTACTCGCTCTTGAAAAATTGAATGGTGATAACATCGTACGTTGAAAATCAAATATGAACTTAATGCTAATTTGTGAGAACCATAAGTTCGTTCTTACTAAGGAATGTTCTGAGAAGACCACTGCTAATGCTCCTAAGAATGTTAGGGACAAATATGATGCTTGGATCATATCAAACAAATAAGATGCTTGTGAGCATGAATGATGTTTTGAGAACCAGGCATGAAAGTATGGAGACTGCCAATGAGATTATGGAATCTTTACAGGCTATGTTTGGGCAGCAGTCTGATCAAAATCATCATGAGGACACTAGGAGCTATATGACAACTAAGATGAGAAATGGTACTTTTGTGCGTGAACATGTTTTGAACATGATAAACATAATATACGAGGCAGAAGTACATGGGGTGACCATTGATGAGCAGACTCAAGTTAGAATCATGTTATGAACAAGTTGCTCATACTCAATTTTTCTGTGTTCACGAGCAACAATGTTATGAACAAGTTGTAATTTAACATGACTTAATTGTTAAATGAACTACAAACTTTTAAATCACTCAACCTGAGAATGACCAAAGAGGGCGAGGTAAATATTGTCGAGCAAAAGCCTTATTCCATTGTTAAAAGTAACAAGAGGAAGAAGATTAATGGAAAAGGTAAAAGTAAGAACAAGAAAAGGAAGAAAGCCAAGACATCACTAAAATTCAAGAAGAACAAGAAAGACAGCAAGCTCAAGGGAAAATGTTTCCACTATGGGGTTGAACAAATATCTCCCCGATCAAAAAAAAGAAAGGTAAATATGATTTAGTTGTTCTTGATGCTTGTTTAGTGAAATATGATTTTTAACGTTGTTTATTATATTCATAAATTTTCAAGAAATTTAATTTCTCGTTTATTTTCGCAAGAACAATTATTTAAAGTTTCTTTTATTAATAAAGAGTTTATTGTTTCAAAGAATGGATTCGATATTTGTCATGCCAAAGTTATAAACGGACTATATATGGTTAGACTGAATGAATGCGAGTTAATAATTCTGACTTATTTAAAGTAACAAAACCTAAAAGTAACAAACGATATAGAGTTTCTCAATATGATGATGACACATATCTTTGGCATTTTAGGTTGGAACATATTAATTTAGATAAATTAAACAGGTTAACAAAGCATGGTATTTTGAGAGAACTAAAAGTTGGAACTCTTCCTATTTTTGAATCCTGTCTAGAGGGTAAAATGACAAAGATACCTTACACAGAAAATGGTCAAAGAGCTAAGGAACCACTTGAGCTAGTACATAGTGATATATGTGGACCGATCAATGTATAAGCTAGTACATAGTGAGTATGAGTATTTTGTCACTTTTTTGAACGATTACTCAAGATATGGTTACACTTACCTAATGCAATGGAAGTCTGAAACTTCTGGAAAGCTTAAAGACTTCAAAACTGAAACTAAAAAGTAATTAGCTAAATCATTGAAAACCCCTTAATCCAATCGAGGTAGTGAATACTTAAATTTAGAATTCAAGGATTATTTGCTGGACAGTGAAATCCTATCCCAACTTATAGCACCTAGAACACCACAGCAAATGGTGTTGCAGAGAGGAGAAACTGAATCTTATTGGATATGGTTAGGTCGATGTTAAACTACTCATCACTGTCACTTACATTATGGGGATACGCACTACACACGACAACTTACATTTTGAATGTAGTGCCCTCTAAGTCTATAAGCAAGGTGCCTTTAGAGTTATGTAATGGCTCCAAACCTAGTTTGCATCATTTCTGTATATAGGGTGTCCAACTCACGTTCTTAGACCCGAAATCTAAAAGTTAGACTCGAGGTCCGAGGTATACATATTCGTAGACTATGCTCCAAAGACTAGAGCTGGATACTTTTATAGTCACAAGGATCAAAATGTGTTTGTATATACAAATGCAACCTTTCTTGAGCATGATTATATGCAAAACTACAAACCTCGTAGCAAACTAGTTCTCGAGGAATTAACAGCTGATGAGATTAGACCACCTTCCATTTTTACTGTTAAACGACCAACCAGAGAAATCACAGTTGCTGCAAAGGAAACCTTGGTGCATCGTCATAGTGGAAGGGTTGTAATACAACCAGTTTGCTACGAACTAGAAGCACATGTCCTATTGTCAGAAACTGATAAGGATGATCCATTATCTTATGAAGAAGCAATAGATGATCCTGAAAAGAAGAAATGGAAAGAAGCCATGAACCAGGAAATGGAATCTATATATTCTAATTCTGTCTGGGAACTTGTAGATCCAACTGAAGATGTCAGGCTCATTGGATGTAAATGGATCTTCAAAAAGAAAAGAAGTGCAGATGGTAAAGTAGAGACTTTCAAAGCACGGTTAGTAGCCAAGGGCAATACACAAAGGGGGAGAGTCAATTATGAATAGACATTCTCCCAGGTGGCCATGTTGAAATCCATTCGCATCCCTTTGTGCATAGCCACTGGTTTTGACTATGAGATATGACAAATGAACGTCAAGATAACTTTTCTGAATGAATCTCTTAAAGAAGGTATCTATATGATACAACTAGAATGGTTTGTGCAAAAGGGGCAAAATCACAAAGTATGCAAGTTGCTTAAATCCATTTATGGACTAAAGCAATCATCTAAATCTTAGAATCTTACTTTTTATGAGATTATAAAGTTTTATGACCTCAAGCAAAATGTTGACGATGCCTGTGTTAATAAATACATCAAAGATAAGATAATGAGTTTCTTAGTTCTTTATGTTGATGAGATTCTACTCATTGGGAATAATGTAGAAACTCTATCAAAAGTAAAGAAGTGGTTAGCTGAGAAATTTTAAATGAAATATTTGAGAATGCGAGTTATGTTCTAGGGATCCAAATCCTAAGGGGTAGAAAGAACAAGCTCTTAGAACCTTCTCAGGTATCTTACATTGATAAAGTGATGGAGAGATTCTATATGAAGAATTCCAAGAAAGGTCAACTACCGGCCATACATGGAATTGTCTTCTCCAAGGAATAATGTCCTAAAACACCTCAGAAGGAAGATGATATGAGAAAGGTTCTCTATGCTTCAGCAGTTGAAAGCCTCATGTGTACTATGTTGTATACGAGATCGGGCATCTGTTATGCAGTGAGAATTGTTAGTCGTCATTAAATGAATTCAGGTTTGGAATAATAGATTGCAGTAAAGCACATTCTCAAGTATCTTAGGAGAACGAGAAACTATATGTTGTTTATTCAGGTGGAGACCTGAATTGCAGTGGATATACTGATTGGGAATCAGATGTGGATAGTCGAAAGTCGACGTCTAAATCATAATCTAGCTTTAATTGCAGTGGATATACCGAGGTGATCTAAATGTTATGAAGATAACGTTATATCAGAATCTAGCTTTGATTGTTATGCAGATAATGTTGGATCAGAACCTAGCTGACTCATTTACCAAGACACTTCCTATGAAGTTGTTTGATGGTCATGTGCGAATTATGGGATTAAGAGAGATCCCACTTTTACTTTAGGGCAAGTGGGAGATTATTGAGGGTTATGCCTTCAAATCATGTGTATTGACATTTTGATATGAATTTTAATGAGGATTACATTTTTCTTATAATTGTTCTTTTAAATTATTGTTGAATAATTTATATAAATATATAAATATATGAAAATTTAATATTTATTAATGAGACTATGATCTTGTATTAGTACGAAATGATTAAGATCGTTGAAAATGAATAAATTGTCAGCAACATATTAAAGTATGTAGTCTTTAATGAATGGTTTTTAGTACGGTTCACTTAGTGTTATGAATGCGTGTGATCTAGTTCTAGATCATTGATGTGGATAGACATCTTAGTGAAAATATTTTATATAATAAGATTATATATGACTGGACCTATGTGTATTAATATCTTTATCAACGTGTCATTTATCATAAAAATTTAATACACATCAATTCGATTATCATATGTAGATCAGCGTGAATCTTTAATAGTCATGAACTCCTATGCATGTCTACTGGATATTTGATTCGCTCTATAAGGTTTTTTTGAAATTGGGCTAGTAACTTTTATTTTGGAGATTCAGTCTTATGGATGACTGAAAACATGATCTTACAAGATTTTGAATCCAAGTTTTTCTAACGGATCGTATATCGGTTTCCTTAAGTGTTAATTTTGTAACTGAATGGTTATTGTACTCAAATTTATAAAAATATTCTAAATTAATCATTCACTAGTGGATTAATGGTACTTAAAGAGCAAGAGCTAATTAGAATAGCAAAATAATAATTTTGACTAGTTCTAATTTACAAACCAATAATTGGAGGACAGAACTACGTGAAATGATTATATCAGTGGACTACATGAGAATACTTTGTAAATACAATCTGTAATCTCTAAGAGTACAATTTCATATTTATAGTGGAGTAATAATATAATTAATAAATAAGATTATTTAATTAAAGAGTTTAATTAATAATTTGAATTATTAGAGCTTAGGATATAGGTCCATGGTTCTCAAGTCACCTCTATACTATGCAATTTTAGGTGTGAATATTTCAGGACATGAGAGAAATAACTTACTTGCAAATGAATTTTTATTATAGGGCAATTANTATCAATTTTTTAATTATCGATAAGTGAGACAAAATATGTAATTTATGAAATTAGATAATTAAATTATTATTAGATAATAATTTAGATCAACTAAATTTATTATTTATGAAATAAAAGATAATTTAGTTGATAAAGATAATCAGATATGTTAATTTTGAATTAACTAATATCTAGATATTTAATTTGATTAAAATAAATATTTAATACACAATAATTACCACGTGTCAATCACTTATTAGATATCAGAGATAGACATAGACTATTGTAGTGTCACATGGCACCAGAGTAGTGGGTGTGTAACACTGTAGTGCCACATGTCACTACAGTGGTGTCGTGAGGCACTATGCTGCCTCACGGTACACTACAATGCCATGGGACACTACAGTTGTGCATAATAGTAGTGGGTCTCACTGTTGTTGGTAATTTTATAGTTAAATATTATTTTAACTATCTCAAAATATCTAATATGCCATTATCAAGGAAAATATACATATATTATTCTAATGGCCTAAGATATTCAATGAAGTTCAATCAGTTTAATCAATTAGTTAATTGAGAGAATCAGTCCATCAATCAAAAGTTGAGAGAATAACATAATTCTTGAAAAAAGTATTTTTTTACGATTAAGAATTAATCAAATTCTCTAAGAGAATCATGATCACGTTTTTTTAGAGAATCATCTCACAAAAGTTTTTCTCGTTAAAATCTCTAGATCTCATGTGTTGAGTACATCTAGAAACAGAAAAATATTTTTGTTATATTCTACATGCCCACACACGTCCTAGTGCATTGAGGATTGACTTGGAAGATCTTGGTGTGAATCTCAGAGTCTG
This sequence comes from Datisca glomerata, assembly GCA_003255025.1. Classification (NCBI taxonomy): domain Eukaryota; kingdom Viridiplantae; phylum Streptophyta; class Magnoliopsida; order Cucurbitales; family Datiscaceae; genus Datisca; species Datisca glomerata. The sequence continues at coordinate 331,042 of QANY01008329.1, forward strand.
CTGATCGTTGGAACGATTTAGTGATAACGGAGAGAATCGATTGATTTTGCAAGGACGCTTGATTTAGACTACAAGAGATATATGATTCCTAATCTTGTATGTTGTTAATTTAATATATAAATATATAATGAATCATGACTGATTGAAAATAATTTTTAATAAAAAAAATTGTTGTCATGGCGTTGCATGATTTTATTTTATTAAAATATATGATTTTTATTAAAATTTAATTTTTAAAATGGTCACGCGCCACACGCTTTTGCCGCGCATACACAGCGACGACCAACAACATAATGTTGAATTTGGTTTGATGCTTAAATTATTTATCTCACAAGATACAATTTTGGGTGATTCAAATATGATACATTATCTGTAGTAACTGATTTATCAACTGAAGATAAATACAATGTCAAATCCATTTTGAAATAAATCCCAGATCACTCAATAATCCTGATAGATCCAAGAGGATCAAATGATTTTTGTTCAAAGATATATCAGATTTGGATCAAACAAAATAAAAGACTTTCACACCAGCCACATCGAGATATTTATATTTAACAATTTTTCAAATTTTAACAGCTTTGATGCTCCTTGATCTTCCCTTAATCTAGGAGGATCACTTAACATTTTTTTCATAAATATAGGGAAAGTTGGACGGAGGGGAAGAAAAAAGATATCATTGAATAAAAGAGAGAAGGAAACGAAAAAAAAGAGAGTGAAAGAATGGAGCCACCACCACTACCACCACTGGCATCGCCACCTCTTAGTGACCCTCCAGTGACACAAAATCACCGATAGATTCATCTCATTGTCAACTACAATCTCACCAAGTTTCAATCAATTTGGACAGGTAGTGATCAAAATACGACCATTCAATGTTTTGAAAGAAAAACAACGCCGCCACTGCTGCCACCATCGACGCTGCCATCTCGGGTGGCCATTCAGTGACATGGTGTCTACTGGTAAATTTGTGTCATCACCAACTCCCATTCCTCCAAATTTCTACTTATTCAGACGAGTGGAGATCAAGATTCGACCTCTGAAAGTTTTGAAAGAAAACACCACCACCATCGGCACTAATACTCCAGCGCCGCCGCCATCCGTCGCCATCCGGTGACACGAAACCTACGATTCCTCTTTCAACCAATACCTATTTTTCCTTAAACCATCACTATTTCTAGCAGATCCCAAAATGTCATTCACGGTTTTTAGTATCGTATCATGTCATTCGGCGAGAACCATCATTTGAGATTAATTCATTGAGATCATCTTGCCTCGTTTTTCATAATAATACTTTTTGGGAACAAATATCATATCATTAATATCACTCGTTCAAAATACATATCAGTATCATTTATTTAAACTTCTTGTGTGTGTGTATATATGTTTTATTGTATTAATTGTTATTTCTAAGATAGGATATTGATCGATATATGATGATTTAAATGTTTTGTTATTGTCTATTTTTATAATGGACATTAACATGATTATCATCATAATTATTTATTTATTTATTATTATTAACATTTTTTTGGTAAAATGGGTTCTTTAAAAAAAATCGACAACAAGTTTTGGGAATTTTGGGTTACCAATTTCTTAGATTATTAAGATGAGAAATTATTGTTGGAATGTTGAGGTAACTCCATTAATATTTTATATTTTCAAAATACAAATTTCAACAATAGACTTTGAGACTTTTGCGACACCAATTTCTTGAACTATTAAGATGAAGAATTATTCTCAGGATACCGAGGATAATTCTAATAGATTAAAAAAAGATTTGATAAATTTTTCAATGGTCTTTTATCACTCATTAATGCGATAAAACTTGTTTCGATTTTGATACAAGATAGTGCATTATGAGCGTGCAAAAATAATTTTCAAAACATTCCCCTAGGACAATTTTGAAAAAAAGTAAAGCATTTGATAAATTTTTGTAACTTTTTTTAACATGTGTTGTGGAGTTCTAATACATTTTTCATACTCAAACGACTCATGGACCAAAAATGCTTTCTAAATTAAATTACCAATGACACTCTAGAAAAATTTCTTTCAAATCTCTTTCAATTGTCGGTCTGCGTCGCAAGCATGTTGCGGCAAGATGACCGTGATTGAGAATTGGAATTTAGAACATGTTTTATTTAGTGAAATAAAAAATCTTAGAGTTTTTAACTATTCAAATTTTATCTTTATCAAATCTTTATCGTGTTAAATTAATTCAAATTTTAGTTTATTTAAAATCTCAACTTTTCATTCTCAGTTAGAATTAAGGTTTAGTTAATTTCAATTATTAATATCAATCAATCCTGTGAACGTACTCTATTTTTTATAAAATTATATTACTTGACGACTATAGTGTACACTTGCACTATAGAATAATGGTAACATTTATCTTTATTTTTAATATAATTTTTGGTAGTCTAATTTTTATGAAAATAATACCATCTATAATCTACAAACTATAGTATCCATATACATATCTATAAGCTACTTATGCATACATATATCGATAATCTTCTATGATATATTAAAAAACTATAATTTATTATCTATAATCTATAATTAATATATTAAAAGATGCGAGAAATATTTTGTTGACGTTTTGATCCAGTATTTAATGCAAATATTCCATTACACTACCTTTGGTCCTTCGATTTGACAGAATATGATTGGTCGACATGCAAATGAAATCCAACTGGTTTATAATATTCTACACTAACTGTGAAGATAAGATTACTAATCCCAATGTAACAATGAGATTGAAAAGGTATAATCTACGTACATTGTACCAATCATTTTGATTTTCAATAGAAATCAAAATGCAATTAGGAAATTTCCAACTCATTTCTTGAACCTCTTGCAACAAGAGTTTACCAGGAATCAACCATGTCCATCTAAATTCCGATACTTTTTTGCAGAGATCCAATATATGGTGTTACTATGAAGGATGTGATAGCATGAATAGGTTATATTTCGGTTTGCCTTCTTACTATGGAGTCATGTAACTTAGTTTTATACTCCTTATTTTTGCATCTTTCTTTCGTCATTATACCTTATTATTGTCTTTAGGAGTAGCCTTAGAGATAAATTGTATATTGGTGTATCAATCCTTCTAAATTAAAATTTTCCCATTTTTTTATCTCATAAAAATTTTGGCGTCAATACTCAGATAAAAAGGATCTTTTGGAAGAAGAGTATTATAATTTAACATAATATCTCTATTGTTACGACTCCAAACCTAGTATTGTAAGTGCTAAAGACCTTTATATCACTGGCTTGTTTTTATTACCTTGAGATATTCTGATAAAATATATAATGAAATTGAAATCTGATTGAAGAATTAGGAAAAGAGGACAATGACTCAAAGAGTTAGCTACATCAAAGAATTTTTTATGCTAATCAATAGGAATAAGAGGAAAGCACTTGCTTTTACACGGTGCAAATGTTGATAGAAATATAGAAGTCTTGAATGAAATGAAACGTATCCATAGATATTGCATGCCATTAACTGTGATTTAGTTGAATTAATTGAGTGACCGTGATCAATAAGTTCATGAGCGAAACGAGTTTAAGATTTTACAGTCCATGATAAACTTTTTTGTTGGTTTTGAGAATTTTTATTCATCAACATACTTCCATATTCATCTACAAAAAATATGAAAGAACATGAGTACATTATTTTAATTGCTGATACGGATATCAACTAAAATAAGTAGTAACTTTTTTAATTGGACAAAATTAGATAGTATAGATAATGAAATTGATAGGAAGTTCAATGTGTAATCCCCGTATACTTTTACTAGTACGAAATAATGTGGGTAACACAGTGCAAGAGTGGCCTGGATAGTAGCTCATTTGGTAGTATAAAAAAGGTTAAATGCAAACAATACCTCTGAACTTTTAAGTGTAAACAACTTATACCACTAAACTCTCATTTATAATTTATGCCTCTAAACTTTAGCGATTAGAAGAATTGATATCAAAAGATGACCGTCAAACTTTTAACAGCAGTTTGCTACAAACAAACCATAAGAACGATGAAGAAACTTGCAGACCAGAAAAATGAAATAATACATGAACAAAGAAAAAAAGATTAAAAATAGAAAATAGTGAAGAAACAAAGAAAAATTAATAGTATGTTAAAAGAACAATTAATAGTAATCATACTAAATAAAAAATGTTTCAACTAAATCATCACGAATAGCACAAGGTATAAAAACCAAGAATAGAATAATTTATAAAAATGGCTAATTACGCTAGACCCTCCACCTTTTACGCATATATAAAATTGCACTCTCACTTTCAAAACTTTACAGTAGTACCCCTCACTTTCTATTTTTTCCACGAGCCCCCCTACAGTCACTTCCATTCAAAAAATAGATGGAAGGGACTACACGTGAGCTTCACGTGCTTTTTTCAATGGGCAGTGAGGTCATTTAATACCCCACTGCTATGTGTCTCTTATCTAGCGACTTCTCCCCCACCAACCCACTCTTACTAAGGAGAGACGCTTCGTGTTACCACTCGTCTTTCTCATACGAAGGTAATCCTCATTTGAACAATTGCTTTCTTTCATTGTGCTTCTCCCATGCGAATGAACCCTTCGTTGTCCAACATTTCCTTCACATTGTTTCAGTTCTTTTGTTTTTCATCTGCAAAATAATGGTGCGCATAAGAAGAAGTGGCAGAGTCTGTGGTCGAGGATGAGCCATAAAGATGCCAATGGTAGAGGAGGAGACAATGAGGGTTTCAAAGCTCGAAGACAAGGCGGTGAAAATGAGTTTTATCTCTCTTTATATACTTGAAATTTTGAGAAAAAAACAAAAAATTTAACATTTATTTACTAAAAGCATGAGAGACCACGATTTTTATACTATTTAAAAAAGAGTGGTCCCTATTTTTTACTGACTTGTCTAGGGATGTGTGTTCTAGTTTAAGGTTTAAGGATATGTGTTTGGATGCTAGTTATTTTGTGTTTGCATGCTATTTTGTTTCTATTAGATGTCTTCGGATGTGTATTCTAGTATATGATCTGTGTTATTGGCTAACAATTCTGGTCTAGGGCTTTATATACTAGTTTTGCATTTTGGTTTAGGGTTTTGCATTTTGGTTCAGGGTTTTGCATTCTGGTTTGTTGCATTCTAGTTTATGGTTTTATATATTGCTTTATGTTAATTAGATGCATTTATTTGTAGTTGAATATATTAGATTGTATTCTAATTTATGTTAAAAGATGTTGTGTCATGATTAGACTAGATTGTATTTTGATTATACTATATTTTTGTATTCTAGTTTTGGGATTTTTGGTATTTTAATGAGATTAGATTGTATTATGGTTTAGATTTGTTTTGTATGAAATCTGATTATTATGTAGTTATCGGTAGTGTATTCTTGTTTAGAGTATTGGGATTTTGTATATAATCTGATTAGTTTTGTTCGCATGCTGGTGTTATCTGTATTGTATTCAAGTGACTGACTCTAATGATCCTGATTTTGCTGATGCTGAGTCAAATGATGGCCAAATAACTGATGATCACCGTTTGTTTGAGATAATAGTTGAACTAGAAGTAGAATATGCTTTTAGTGGTACTGATTTTAATGTAGTTGACACTAAAGAGGAAAACTCTGATGAATTAAAAAGTCTGGACAGTGAGTTAGATGGAGAAGATGAAGGGCATAAGAATAGACCGAGAAAACCTAAGTTAAACCCTGAAACAGATATGAGAAACCCACAATTCAAATAGGGCATGTTGTTTGGATCTGCAGTTGAGTTTAGGCTATGAGGGAATATTCTATTAAGAATGTAGGGTTCTAAAATTTATGGAGAATGATAGGGATAAAATTAGAGATGCATGTACTAATGAGTGCCTTGGTTTGTTTATGCGTCTTTACAAAGAGATAAGAGTACATTTCAAATTAACTCATTCAATGTTGTCCACAACTACAGTAGGACATTTAGGAATTGCCAATTCGAGTTGGTTGCACAACAATATATGGGGAATTTGAGGAATGCACCTAACATGACTGTCAGTGGCATGTAAAATATTATACAACATTAACTCAAGGCTCATTTGATGACCAATATTCCCAATTTATGGGATTATATTAAGCGACTTAAAAGAGTTAATGAGGCTAGTTCAATTTTCATGAAAATTGAGGCTGGTAGAGGTGGTAAACCTAAGTTTTTATATTTGTTTGGGGGATTTTAAGAAGGGCTTTAAAGAGGGTTGTAGACTAATGATTGGTATGGATGAGTGTCACATAAAAGATCCCCATCCAGGACAATTATTGACTGCAATGGGTATAGATGTAAATAACTCATTATTCCCAATAGCTTATGCAGTTATGGTGGTGAAAAATCGAGAATCATGGGAGTGGTTCTTGAGTGCTTCAATAGAGGATGTTGGAATAAACAGTTATACTTGTACATTCATAATTGATAAGCAAAAAGGATTGAAGCATGCATTGGTAAATTTAGTACCCAATTTAGAGCATAAGAGTTGTGGCATATGTACAATAATTTTAAGGAGGATTTCAAAGGGTTGTCTTTGAAAAAAAAATTGTGGAGTTGTGCTAGGGCAACAACAATAGCATATTTTTTGTCTGAAATGGAGAAATTGAAGGATGAACATCTAGGGGTTATCAATGGTTGTCTGTAAAGTCTCGTGCTTCATGGACTATGTCTCATTTCCAGACATTTCTTAAGTGTGATATGTTGTCTAACAATCTTTGTGAGTCATTTAATTATGTAATATTGGAAGCTAGGGATAAGCTTATCCTAACCATGCTTGAAAAAGTTAGATATATTAATTATATGAATGTCAAAGAAAAGAGAGAGCGTTTTTTCGTGGTGTTGTGATGTGACTCCAAAATATGTGCACTAGTTGAGAAGACTAAAATAGATAGTGCATTTTGCTTACTTATATAAGTAGGAGGAGGGAAATTTGATGTATTTCATGCTACTAGGCCAGTTAGTGCAGTGAACTTGGAGGCAAGAACTTTTACTTGTAGGTAATGGGAGCTAAGTGGCACACCTTGCTATCATTCCATATCTTCCATAAGTTACAGATTGGACGATCCTCTTGCATATACTGACAATTGTTATAGGAAAGAGAGCTATTTGAAGACATATGGGCATGTGATTAACCCTTAACCAGTTCTGAATTGTGGCCCAAATCTGATAGACCACCAATAATTCCTCCTACTTACCATAAGCAGTTTGGGAGACCTAAATAGTTGAGGACAAGGGAGGCTAATGAACATCCTAGACCCCTTGCAGTGCCAAACAATAGGTCAAGGGCTGGTATATATAGTAATGAAATGTAAACAATGTGGTGAATTAGGACATAATAGATAATACACTGTATTTTTGCATTTAATTCTGTTCAATTAAATTACTCTCTGTTCTTACATTTAAATCTATTATGTTAAATTAGACTTTGTAGGCTTCAGCATCACAATCGGTTTCACAATAAACTACTAATACAGTGGCTTCTGGATCATAATCAACTTCACAATCAAATGTTGATCCAGTGACTTTTACATCCCAATCTCAGCTAGCATCACCTGCTGAACCTACCTGGGCGATGTCTCCTATGAGATCGACATGCCCTAAGAAGCAATGCATCAGAAAAGTCAACCAGAGCATGGTTCACAATGGTGCATAAAAGGCCACCTAGGGAACTAACCGTCAAAAGAATCAAACACTGATTTGGCTTGATATTTGGCATGAATTTTATCTTGAGGATGTTTTTGTGGAAAATTTGTGAATTTTGACGGATTTTTATTTTAGGGATGTTTATTTTAAGACTGTATAAATGTGACTTGATATTTGGCTTCATGTTTATTTAAGACTGTATGGATGTTTATTTTTAGGATGTTTATGGACAAGGATAGTTTATTTGATTCAAAATATTGATCTATTTTGTTAAGGGTAATTTTGATTAGCTCATTTTGTAAATTTGACAATAGTTGTGAATTTGTGAATGACCTGATGTTGTTGAATTCTAGGTATGACTCTCTCTCAACTCAAGGATCAAAATACTTGTAAATGCAAATTTAGGCTTAACTTCTCATTCATTTATCAAAATAGCTTACAACATCAACATAACCAAATTAAGTTTACATACAAGACAAATACCCTAAAACCTAAAAATATAAATGTAAACAAAAAACAACAAGCATATGCACATCAACTTCTTAATCTTAGATTGTAAACTTCAAGCTCAAGCCAGATCCTTCCTCTTAATAACTCTAGGATAATATTTTTGCTCTTTCACACATAGGTGGGTCATACCACATAAAAAACATGCAACCTCCATTGTTCTACAAAGCCAAAAATTGAACAAAATATATTTATGAACTACAAGCATAGCAAAGAAAACAAAACACAAAAATGGACCTTCTAATTTTAGTAAAAATGGCGATCAGAAAACAGCAAAATTTATTCTTCCATACTTACCCATTTTTTAGAGCATGCATAAAATCTTCTTCCCGGGTCAAATTGGTCCACGAAGTCTTCAAGTCTAAAGGCATGTCACAATAGCAGAGTGGAGCTCCCATGTGTTCTAGCTTTCTTCTTCCCATAAGTCAAGTTATCCCCTCAACAATGGAGGGAAGAAATCAGGCTTGAAATGGAGAGAAGATTGGTGCCTATTTTCTTATAGGGAATGGGTAGTTGGTCAACTTGGCTAGATGAGCAACACATGACAATGGGCTATTAAATGACCCCATTACCCATTAAAAATAGCACGTGAAGCTCACATGTAGTCACTTCCGTCTATTTTTTAAACAGAAGTGACAGTAGGGGGTTTGTGAAAGAAAATAGAAAGTGAGAGGGTACTACTGTAAGGTTTTGAAAGTGATGGTGTACTTTAATATATACGTAAAAGGATGGGGGTTTAGCGTAATTTTTCCTTTATAGAAAATATTAGAAAAAATTACTAAATTGACAATCATAGTTTGACTCTATTTTCAATTTGGCTATCACATTTTGAAAAATCTTAATTTATTCATCACACTTTAGTTAACATTTTAATATCATCAATTTGTCAATCTTCATTTGCGAATTTTAATGATTTTGATTATGTGACACGTTATATACACATATGACACGTTAAATGACCATGTGGAGCTTGTAGGCCCCAAAAGACTACCATGTCAAATAAATGTAATTTTTAGGGCTTTCTCAAAGAATAGCTCTATTATAGAAATAATTAGCCAATATAACCCTTCAAAATATTATATTCAAATATGGTCATTTAACTAATAGTGAGTAAAATTTAAAATTTAAAAAATACCATTGTTATATATAAAAGAAACTAAATCATGAATCATGAGGTGTGACGCAAATATTCATCGTGGGCTTGGGGGTTTGCTCCCTTAAGATTGTAGGTTCAAATTAAGAGTCATGTTATCTCGTAGACATCAGACTGAAAATTCATTCCTTGATTTATCCATGATGTACTTGCGAAAAACTCCTAGCAGAGACCATGTGCACTACGGAATTAGTCAGAGAATAACCCTCTAGAGACCCTGTGCTAATAAAAAACTAAATTATACAAAACATTAAAAATAGTCATTCTTGCATGTTCTTCTCATGGCTTCGTCTCTCTCTTTTTCTTTAACTAATTATCAATTTCTACCCTATCTCATCCAAACCCTCAATCAATTTAAACGAGTATGTTACACACCCTTGTTGATTTTACTAGAATCACCATTATAATCCTACCCCCATCCCAATACTGTGTTAGAACACTGTATTATTGTGGATACCTACTCAAACTAGGACTTCAATGTTGATTTGAGTAAAATGTGCTTGATAGTAGTATAGATCAACGAGTCGGTTTTGATAACCTAATACACTCTAAGGCTTGAAGACGAAGACCCAAATAAGTCTAAATTGAATAGGTAAAATTCATAGGTTTTGAATGTATATAGCATATATACATGTATTTATAATATCGTAAATGTCTAAAATATATACGCTGTGTTGAATATTTTTTATCCATTTAGTATATTGATGGTATGTCTTTAATTAATATATTTACAATGTTTAGATTATTTTGAAAGCAGAAGGTTTGATGTTATTGTATTTTATTTTCATTAATTAATGCTAGTAATCTCTATCTCTAGTAAGTAATGTATATCTTTTTTCATATTTTCTTCTCGGCACGTAGTGCTCTAGCTCTCGTCCTAGCCGTCGTGATCTTAGCCACATGAAGCTTTTTGTCTAGTCCGTGAAGCTCGCCTTCCAACCGTGAAGCACTTGTCGTCCAGTAGCGAAGGTTTATGTTTAGATTGCCAAGTTTTCGTTAGGGGTATGCTATTTTGGGGCAAATCATGAGTAGTGGGTCATGTATAATGGGTATGTTATTTTTTTAGTTAGATGGAAAAAAAGGCTAGTAGCTACTAAAAAAATTAGTTAGATATTATTGATGAAAGCTAAAAAATTTAACAAAAAATTATCGAATCAGAGGCGAAAATAATAATATGCTTACTCTCATCAACCATGACGAAAATATAGGCTTGAGTGTAGTAGGAATTTCATAACGATCGGAACCAATCCATACGCTAAGTGAACATAAAAGAAAGGCTAAAAACGAACCGTAAAAGGAAAAAAAAAATATCTATACTATGTATTAAGTGTAGAAGTATGAGAAATTCTTTTAGAGAATACTACCTAATTATTTTTTAAATTTCTTACATAATCCTTACAATATATTTATTATCCCCCAATTATCCACATGAAATTTTTTTAACCATTTTGTATTTATTATCTTATAATTCATATGATTTTTTTTTTAAAAATAGTTTGTTCAACTTTATCATCTTTAAAGGCATTTCTTTCACATTTTTAATCTAAAATATTAAAGACCAATTATAAGCCAAAAATAAGTCTCAAATTAACCCACTATTTCTTTAGTTAATATTTATTTTTTATCATTTTATGTGTATACTAATCTACGAGCATTAAAAATGAAATTGAAAAAGAAAATTTCAATGAGCGGAAGAAAGATTAGAACTCTATATCTTATCTTACCATATCTAAAAGTGAGCAAAAATATTTTTAGACAACTTTATCCTCACATTATAATTAAAGTTTCTAAATTATCCTTAAACTTTAGAATTAAGTGACATCATAATAATTATTTTTCTAATTAATTAACTAGTGGACATTGTCTAATTATGATTAACTATAATAATATAATACACAATGTATAACAACGATACATAATGAACGAAAGAAAAAAATTCGATAAAAGGGAAAAACAATTTATAACTAAAGTTGAGTAAAATATATTAATTTAAATATTAGATAAATTTCATATATATTTATAATTTTTAATATTTCAATATCTGGAATATGTTTTTCAAATCTTAAGACATTAACTATTGTGATCTTAAAACCTTTTTATAAAAAAAATTATGCATATCTAACTCTCCTCTTAATGGTTTACTTTACATAAAAAAACTTTAAATTGTCATAGTAGTCATCATAACTCTATCATGAATGATGTTATTTATGGATGTAGAGATGAAAGGGATAGAAGGAAACAACATGATAATCTATATAATTCTAATCAGGGTAGCTCTAAGCCTTGGTTAATGGTAGGAGATTTTAATGACATGTTATATAAGGAAGAAAATTTTGGTGGAAGAGGGTTAGATTTTTAAAGAGCCAGAATTTTTTATCAGTTTCTTAACCCTTGCAGTCTTATGGATGTTCAATCTAATGGGAGTTTTTATACTTGGAGAAATGGTAGGCAAGGTAATGATTTTATACAAGAAAAGTCGGACACGTGCTTATGATGTTATTTTAGATCTTTTCCCTCATCTTTAAGTGCATATTCCTCCTAATATTGGATCTGACACTAATATGTTAGTGTTGTTTCTTAGAAATAGCACTCCTAAACCTAGGAAATTGTTTATATTTGAATCTAAATGGCCAGAAGATGAGGGTTTTGATAGGGTCCTTTCTGAGAGTTGGAACCAACATGGGTCCGCTAGGAATATGGGGAACTTTATTAGTAAACTCAAAGGTTGTAAACATGATATCAATATTTGGAGTAAGAATTTGAGAGGTAATCCTAAAAAAGAGTTGGATGAATTAAAATCTAAGATGTTGTTACTTCAATATGAGATTGAAGAAGACAGAATCCTTAAGGCTAGTATTGATGCAAGAATAGAGAAGATGTGGAAACAGGAGTCTTATGGGGTCAAAGAGTTGATGAACGGGTTGAAATTGAGGGATAGGAATAGGTACTTCCATAAATCGTTTTTGAAAAAAATGATGACTAATATAGTATAGGTGAGATTGAAAGATAAACATGAAATCTGGCAGCAAGATGAGAATGCTATTGCCTCTATTATTCAAGATTTTTATACAGATTATTTTAAAGAAGAACCTATTTATGAGGTGGATTAGGTTATTAGTCATATGGATAAAGTAATTAGTGTAGAAGCTAATTAATTATTGACTTTCGAAGTATCTATTGAGGAAGTTAAGAATGCCATATTTAATTTGAGAGCCGATAAAGTTCTAGGACCTGATGGTGTCCCTGATCTTTTCTCTCAAAGGTATTGAGATTTGATTGGAAATGATGTTGGAAGGGTTGTCAATGATTTTTTTACAAATTATTATCTTCACAGGTCTTTTAGTGAGACTAATATTACTGTTGTCCCTAAAATACAGCAACTTGAATCTTCTGGCCATTTTAGATTTATTGCCCCTATGTAATTTTTCTTTTACGATTATTTCAAAAAGTTTAGCTAACAGAATTAAGCCTTTATTACCTAGTAATATTTGAGAAAATCAGGATGTTTTTATTAGTGGTAAGCATATTCAAGAAAACACTTTAACTACACAAAAAATCTTTTATTATATAAAGAAAAGAAAGAAGGGTATGAAAGGTGTGGTGGTTTTGAAAGGTGACTGACATGACTAAGGCATATGATAGAGTTAGTTGAGATTTTTCGAAAAACTCTAAATTAAAATGAGTTTCAATGTCAGAGTGATAAGATGGATATGGACTCGTGTTAATATTGTGAGCTATAAAATTGTTATTAATGATGATCTTAAAATTGATATTAAGCCTAGCAGAAGTTTGAGACAATGTCATCCATTATCATCTTATTTGTTTATAATAGTTGCTGAGAGTTTCTCTAAATGCCAGTGTGATGCTAGTAAAGGTTAAATTAAGCAAGTCGGTCTTAAAAAGGCCGAGTATATCTCATTTTTGTTGATGATAGTCTTTTTGTTTCAAATGTGGATGTTTAACTCTTGTATGAATTTAAATTCTAGCGAAGTTTCTCTCTAAGGCTTTGTAGCTCTAGAATAATTAGAAATATTGTAATGCTCCCCGTCAAAAGTTGACTTTGACAAAAGTAGTCTTTTGATTTAGTAGTAATGTTCCAAATAAAAAAAAGAAAAGAAATGATCTATCTATAAATAGAAACACTATTATTTGGGATTACTTATTGATTGGAGACACTCTAAATCTACACTATATTCTATGCTACTAGAAAGAATTAATACAAAAACATATGTGGAAGGCTAATTTGTCATCTCTTACGGGCAGTACAGTCCCTTCCTAATAATGTTATGGAAACTTTTAAACTCCCTAAGAAAGTCTATCCTAAGTGTCTGGCTCCTATAATGAGATTTTGGTAGTATAAGAAAAATGATAATATGAGAGTCAATTGGATGTCCAGTGTTAAGACGACCAGTAATAAAAGTCTAGCTAGGGGTTTAGGTTTTAGAGACTTTGAGGATTTTAATAGTTCATTGCTTTCTAAGAAAATTTGGATTATTCTTTATAACCCTAATAGCCATTGTGCTAGACTTCTTCAGAGCCTATATCATCCTAATAGTGATTTCTTAAACTCTAAAGCTGGAAGCTCTTGTTCTTCGGCATGGAAGAGTCTTACAGTAAATCATGCTACTATCACTTACACAAATCCTAGCCAGAAGACATCTTACTCAGGATCCAATATGTTCAGTTTGCATGCAGAAGGAGGAAAGTACTCTCCATACCTTAGCTGGTTGTAAATGGAGTACACTATGTTGGAATGCTTCTCATTTTCATCTTTGTTCGATGGATCATGAGTATGAAAGTTTTAGCTCCTGGATTTAAGATAAAGTCTTAGATTTGAAACCACATCAGACGGATGAAAAATTCTTACACATTTTTCTTTTTATGCTGATGTATCTGGAAATCTAGAAACTAAATTGTTTATGAAAATAAACCATGCAACTCGATTCAGACCATGAAAATTTCGAGTTGATTAGGGCAAATACAAAGACATCACTTGGTTCTCATCTAGCTCAGGGATGGCTTCCTTCAGTTGACAGTTCCGAGCATCATCAGAGTTTACTGGTCTCCATTCATGGTTGCCTCTAAAGAGAAAAAAAATAAGTTTACATATGTTAATAGAATTTATAAAATTTTATATTCACATCTAAAAACTAATAACAAGAAAAGTCAAGAGAAATCCATAGTGAAAAAAAAAACAAAAATTGCACCAAATGAAAGTTTTCACACACTTCATTAAATTTTTGTCAACTTTTTAATTTTTTAGATTTATATCAACTTTATCTTTTAAAAACTCATAACATTTTTTAATAGACGTATCTATCCCTATAATGAAATAATTGTTTTATTTCTTCTGTTTTTAGATTAGTTTATTCCTTGTTTATTTATTTTGAAATCGAATTTCAAAAGCATTAACTGATTCCGTTTTTGTTTTCAATTTGTTATCTTTATAAAAAGTATTTGAAATAGTGACTTTGTGATTCCACTTTCTCCTCCATATTCGAAATCCTTTATCACAACTCAGAAATAGTACACAAAGCATATTTCAAAGCATTTAAAGCTAAGTGTAGGATGAAGATGAAGATGAAGATGAAGACCCCACTTTTTTAAACTATTTTAAATTTGATTTTTACGGCTTAATTCTACGATAGGTCAAGAATTTTATGTTTCAATTTAAGTTTATCTTTCAATTCCCCCTCAATTTAAGGGATTTGATCAATTGATCACTAATCAATTTTTAAGGAAATATATTTTTGGTTTTTTACAAATAATATTTAAATAAACATTTAAGGTAACTATATTTAATAGTATTATATATGTGCGGAATATATATAGGTTTGTGGCTTTGCCATTTTTATTTTTTTTAGTTACATATATATTTCATCTCGTCATATATCCCTCAATTATAGAAATTTATAACTTAATTTCTTCATTATAGCCGTTGCTTATAAATCCCTTAATTTAAGTGATTTACGACCAGCTACAATTGAGGTTAACTTTTTCTTATTTATTTCTAATTATTTCGTGGGTAATTAAATTAGATTTTCTTTTTGAATTTCAATATAACTTGTTTTTTCAACTTTTCCGATTTTTTAAGTTTTGAATTATTTATATAATTTTTCATTCTTTCCTCTTATTAATGACACGAAAACTTTCATGAAAGTTTTCCTAGATTTATTTTACATGAATGTGTTCCGGCTGTCTGATGTTATTAGATATTAATATTAAAAATATTAACATTGAAAATATGACATGTTAACACATAAAGACATTATATTATGTCAATTAATACTAATTTAGAAATAAAATTTCATTATTCAACAAGTTTATTGATGTAGATACATATTGACATCGATAATATGTATTGTTAATCATAAAGATATCATATTCATGTTAATACATAGTTACACATAGATAAAATTTACATAGTTGAACATAGTACAATTCTTGTAAATACAAATTGATATTTATATTCATGTTAATTACAAATGATTTTCATAATTATCATTTCTCACATCTTTTGGGAACGTTGATGTATTTTTATTTGTTTCGTTATTTCCCGTCCATGCATTTATCCTTCTCATACACATCAAAAGTTGAAATATTAAAAATTTGTATATCAAAGTAAATAATAAGTAACAATGTCAATATCTATAAACTTGATATTACTATAAATACCCTTCAAAATATGTTGATATCTACAAATAGGCAATTTTAATTGATAATCTACTTAAATAATAAATAGTAGTGATATTGAAAATTAGTTAATTTATGTAAATAATTAAAATTCATTAATAGTTGGGATATGTGGCACATGCATATCACACAATAGTGACTTTGAGAGATTGTAAATATAATATATATATATATATANAGAAAAATGTTCCTATGTATACATAAGAATAAAGATTTACATATCAATACTTGCATTCTTTTATGTAATTTCCTAAATATATACATTCGATAATAATGTCAATATATTTATCATACATGTTTATGCATAGATCACTTTACTTAAAAATAATTATTTACAAGAAGTTATGACAATGAGAAAATAACTATTTTAATTACATAAATAACTCACAAAAGAAAAAAAGAAAGAAAAGGGACCAACAACTATTTACATCAGTTAGAATATTCTTTAAAATATTTATTCATATATAATGAAGATATTATTAATATACCATATACGAAGATATTAATAAAAAATATTATTAATATACCATAGATATTATTAACATACCATATATAATGAAGATATTATTAAATAACTCACGGGTATTGTTGTTTTTGAAGCCACATTTTTTTATTTTTTTATTTTCAAATCATATGCATCATCAAAAAGGAAAATCATTTTTTCCTGTTTATGCATCATCAAAAAGGAAATCATTTTTTCCTGTTAAAGAGTTTTATCACTTAATTCAGTTAGATCAAATATTGTTCATTGAACCCGACTTGTAAATTTATTTCAAAAAAAAAAATCGAGTCTGTAAATCACCTTCCAACAAGAAAAATAAACATAAATCATATAGCGTGATCAAATAACTTTATCTCGTTTGGTATTCAATTGAGTTGGGCTTGAACCGACACACTGTTCTTAAAACAATAACTAGTAGTACTTGTTAATGAACAACAAAATGACGAGATGATATGTAATTTCTCCGTCGTTATCGACGGAGAAAGTAATTTTATCCTCTTGTTATTTGAGATTTTATCGGATAGGGATTGATGGTGAGAGAAAATATGTATATTATTTTACTCAGGTTTTTAAAAATTATGTTAGATAGAGAATTTATGAGTTAAATTTGAATTAATTTGAAACAGAGATTTTAGGGATTTTGAAATATGGTGTA
This sequence comes from Datisca glomerata, assembly GCA_003255025.1. Taxonomy (NCBI): domain Eukaryota; kingdom Viridiplantae; phylum Streptophyta; class Magnoliopsida; order Cucurbitales; family Datiscaceae; genus Datisca; species Datisca glomerata. Next base: position 348,209 of record QANY01008329.1, read on the forward strand.
ATATAATAGTAATTCTTGGATGTAAATCCTTTTTTTGTTGAGATAAGTTACTAAAATATAACAAAAGTATTTGCGGTATATTAATATTACAAAATCTGGATATTTTATAACGTTGACAAAAATATAATATTTTCAAAATCTTGACAAAAATTTAACTAGGTCTTATAATATTATTAGATACCTAATTATTAAAAAAAAAAATCAGTTTCATGTTTGATGCTTGTTTTTGGGCCTTTTATTTGACCATTTTTCTTGTAAATTTCTCTTTCTTAATTGTTACATCTGTGTAATATTTCTTTCTATTCATGTATTCCTTTTGATACTTCTTTCCAGTCATGTATTCCTTTTGATTTCATTTTTCTGGTTCTGCAATTTGTTCATCGCTTTTTTCAGTTTGTTATGAAGAAACCGTCGTTACAACATCTGATTTTAGGTATCGATATCGCTAATTGCTACGAGATATAAATTACTAATTACTAACCCCTAAAATTCAGGGCTAATGTTTGCATTTAATCCAAAAAATAATACATAGAGCGAGTGGCCAGGGTAACAGTTCATGTGTTAGCCACACATCTCATCTCATCAAAGCATGTGATCTCGAGTTCAAATCATCACTCACCCAACTCTTATCAAAGAAAACACACAAAACATCGAACAAAAACGAATGAAAACTTCAACCTTTAGAAAACATACAGCACATAAGTTTTCAGGACCTAGAGATTAAAACAGAACATACACTATGAACAGATCAAAAGGAAAATTTAAATAAAACAAAACAAACAAAAGAAAAAATTAATACAACTCAAGGTAGCTTATATTCCTACTTATCCAAATCCATAATTACATCTAAATTAAGTAATCAACTAGGAATATAGGGTTCAAAGAGTTTGGCGCAAGGATTTGGATCATACTGCAATATCTCCGCAGCACGTTCGAACTCTTCCCTCAAAACTTTTATGCTATACTTATCCACAACCCGACCGAGGTCATGCGATACCTCAAACGGATCCTCTATGCATATCAGATGACGATCATTCCCAATCCTCCGCGTCCAGTCTTTTCCTTGCTTGCTGATCATTCAAGATCACAAAGTCAGGTTTCTGATTTTAACTCATGAAAATTCATCACATAAATTGAAGAAATCTCTACCAAGTTATATCATGTAATTTCCATAATCTGGTACCTAAGGAAAATGCTTCGTAAATACATTCTCCCAGAACTAGCTAAACTACGATATCGAAACCTCAGGGAAGGCTCTATAACAGTAACATAAAATTAAGGGATTTATTAATCTTGATAGATGAAATTGTAAAAGAAGAAAAGCTTTCATGCTATATTTAGAGCCTAAAAAGTATTGCTACTTTCTAATCAACTTGATATTGGATGAGAAAACAAAACATGAAGGGATGACCTCCAATCAAACTTGGCTTGAAAATATTATAAGAATCTAAAGGTTGATAAATCAAAGCAACATTCTTCTCTATTATAATTTCTACAATTATAATCTTCTTTTCTGAAGTAATGAATATAAACTATTTGATTAAGGAGATCAGACATGCATATCAGAAAGATTCACATTTGGGGAGGCAAGCCAAAGGAACATTAGTTATACCTGCAACTCCTAAACATACGCAAAAGTTATTCTAACATAACGCCAGCTTTTATGTCTGACCTGATGAATCTTCCTGTACGAACGGATATAACTGCATTTGCGTAATCGTGAGAATATGCCCAATAATTGAAAAATGCCCAGACAAGTTGAGAAATGGTTTCCTTGTTGTCACTTCCAAAATCACGTAGTTTGTCGACTTGATCAAAGTAGGCACACTTAATATCATCCACGGTGACAGAGTAAGTTATTTTCATTCCCTGAATGAAAAGATCAATTACAACGATCACAAACCAATCTAATAAAGAGTATCCCATGATATCATGGAAAGTAAAATAGACATAGGTGGAGCTTTTGTATTGTAGCAATATAACCAAATTTAAACAAAACAAAACTATTCCACTAAATAAATAAATAAAAGGAAAACATGTGTACGATTCAATTAACCCCATCTCTCCCATCCTTCTTCCCACACTACAAAATCATCCTTCTAATTCCTTGAAGACTTTTATTATTCAAAGGAGAGCATGTCCCAGAAAAAACGAGAGTCCAATGGTATAAGTTGAATCCCGATGATAGTACTGTTCATGCTCCATGCTCTTAACCTGTTTTCCTTCTCCTCTTTTAGCGCTACTTTCTTTTGCCAAATGAAAGCCAACTATTTATTTGTTGTGTATAGTATGGGTAATTTTGTCACCAAAAGGAAAAAAGAAACAAGGGGTAGTTCTAAATAGCTGTATCATCATCCAGTTATGAGGGATACAGAGTAGACATCTACGGAAAAAGCATGTCAATAAAGAAAGGAGATTTTAAAACAATATTTTGTTGGTTGTATGCCTCTACTAAAAAAACCTGATTATACCTGTAAACACGGAAGTATAGCAGTCAATAAAGAAAGGAGGTTTTAAAACAATATTTTGTTGGTTGTATGCCTCTACTAAAAAAACCTGATTATACCTGTAAACACGGAAGTATGGCAGGCCTTCGCTGTTGCAAGAAGTGTATGCACATCAAAACATACCTGAATAGAGACAATACACAAATTAGCTGGTAGATATTTAAATAAATGCCTATAAACATCCAAAAACTTGTAATCACGTCAAGGACATGTCAAGTGATTTTACAAGCGGCAAGCAATCTCACAATGACAAATATTTTATGATTATAAGCAGAGTCGAACAGAAGTAGTAACAGAAACTTACGCATAGCTAGAAAGAGTTCCCTGATAAGTCTCATTAACTCCTCTTAACTTGGCCCAATGTTTCACAATAAAAGCCAATTGTCGTAATCTCACATCTATTTGTGCATAATCCCGAAGAAGTTTTGTATTTATGACAGCCAAAACATTGTTTATGCAAATATCACAGGAGATTCCTGTCACTGGATCCATGAGCTTTACTATGGGGACCCTAGCACGTGTTAGAGCCTGAAAACAAAGTTCGATTAATACGTATCTTATTAAATCATACACAATAAGCTTTCTGAAAAAAATAAAGAACCATTTTGACAGGCTTTTTAACATAGAGATGTTTCAAGACGAAACTAAAATTAATTTTCCCATGGCTCAGAAAATTGCATTCTAAGTTATTTAAAGCCTGCAAATATGGAGATTGCCAACAACAAATGACATATGAACTCAAGCTGCTTGGTGCTAACGAATTGTTTTCCTAATGACCTCCCTCCCTAATGCCCTCCCCTCCCTAATGCCCTCCCTCCCTAATGCCCTCCCTCCCTAATGCCCTCCCTCATGCCTTCCTTCCCTAAAGCCCTCATCCAACTACCACTCCCTCTCCATCTCCCTGTGCGTCTCAAGACGGGCCTAAGTACTCATGACAGGCACAGTCAGGCGCGCCCGCCAACATGTGCCTGAGCATGGTCAAGGCACAGAGGGCGCCCCTCGCTGTGCCGCTTGCTCCTTTAACAACACTGTCCAAAACCATTTATAGACACACACCCTATAGGACAAGAGTACAATCTCTTAAGGCCTTAACAACCTTGGCGTGCATTTTCGGTTTAACTCCTATCAATTAATATGGATCATCATATATTCCTTTTAAGTACTTGATAACATAACTTTTTATAAAAAAAATAATAATAATTTAATGCACCCAGACTATCATGCGTTCTTAATGCACTCTACATAACATGACATTGCCTTCAAAAGCGGAATCGTAATCAAGAAAGTAATAAGAGCATCAATAATCAGAAAATTATAATTAATCAACAACTTTCAAGAAGGTAATAAAATATAAAACTCCAAGCTTTCTCAGAAATCATTTCAGAGCAACAATAATAAGACACCACTTATATTCGATAATAAATACTTTGACAGGGAAAAGTTAACTGTAAAAACATAGAGTCAACTGTAGGCAACCTCCACCCTAAGCAACTACTTGGCCAACCGAAATATAAAAATAAAGATTAGTATTGACACCTCCATACCAACCAAATAAATATAGACTCCAAGGTTGTACTTGATGGTTTATTTTTAGAGACATGTTAACAACTACATTAGATACCCAGGAACTTGTTCAGAAATACTGTTATGAAAGGAACATAAATCCATTCTTTCAGTAAGAATTCGAATAGTTGTCCCGAATTCAAGTTGATTAACGTAACTGGTAGCAGGATAGAACCCTCGAACTTAAAGTGCTCTCTGCTTCTTAAATGTAGGATGGACAATTACAATATCAGATATAAGGCTCCACTAGGAACAAATTTTAAAAGTGCTACATCAAAACTTTTTATTAGTATATCTATAACTTGAGAACAAAAAAAATAAACTCTCACAGGAAGGAGTACTTGGTAACAAAAGGTATAAACTCTCGCTAGAACTTCCAAAAGATATGGAAAAAATATGGAGACCACTCAGCCATTTCCACAATATAGATTATTACTGTTACATCGGTAACTCCGCCTCCCAACTAGCACCAAACGATATGGAAAAAATCCTAACAATGAGATCATTGTTCCAATCAACTTTATCAACAGGAGACCACTCAGCCCTTTCTGAAATTATGCTTCCAGTTATATCTCTTAGTAAAATATGGTACCAGATAGCAGTAAAGTTATATAGAGCACAGATTCAAAAGGACAAAGCAATTTCATTCACCTGCACATTCTGTAGATTATCTGCTTGCAAAATATCTGCCAACTTCAACAGGACCTCAGACTTGTTAACGTCAGCATCTTCAAGCGCAAGACAAACATCAATATCACTTTTAGAAACTCCAAATGAGTTAGCACATGATCCATAAAGATAAAGCCGAGCTCTAGGCCATTCGCTAATAACTAGTTTCTCCAATAATGTTAGCAATTGCTTCTGCTTTGCCTTTTCTTCATCAGGCGGTATCAGGGACTCGTAAATTGCAAGAAAAGGAGCATTTAATCTCTCTATGTCACCTCGACGTTGCATCTGTCTCTTAAAGAATCTCATCCTTTGATTAAGTAGCTGATGTCCTCTAGTATCTAATCTTGAATCCTGATAATAAAAAACTGCATGAAGCTTGGGTCCAATCAATTGCTTTCAGACTAAGAAGTTTTTTTTTTTACATATACATATCATCAAGTCTGGTTTACTTGCATTCAAGCTGACATAGAAAGAAATAAAATAGTATAACTATGTTCATAACTAGATTCCACTAACAAAGTAAAAATATTGAGATAAGACAAGTTTCAAGAAGCATAAAAAGCCCTTTGTTTTAGAAGTTAACCATAAATTAATCAATAATCTCGTTAAACCATAAACGACGGCAACTAAAGTGTTAACCTTCTCACGATGATGATGCTTTGATTGACTATTCTTCTCATGAGATTCATCCTCAAGCAACAAGGAACCAACGAGCTCTTCTCCAATATCATCCAATTCATGGCTTACAATTCTGTCAACAGAATACCCTTCCTTCATTGCCCTGCCCTTGCCCTTATGTAAATCACCGTTACCAACTTCAACAGCCTCATAATGCAAATTCGGTAAAGTTTCTTCAATGTTAGATGCTGAAACCGAATGAAGGTTGCTCCCGGCAGGCGGCCCAGGGCAATCAAGCTGTCCACTAAGTTTCAATCTATAAAGCCCATTACTGCTAACTTTACCATCTTCTCCTACGAGTGCCTTTACTTTCTCTTCTTCAGAACGGAATTCACCATAACCAACATCTTCCCTATCCACACTACGCGCCAAACCTCTACTCCTATTTCCAATATCTCTGTTTCCACCACCTCTCGGCTTGCTAGGAAACCCCGGTGGGGGCCGCCTGCTATCAGATATCGAAGCTGACCGATGGGCTCCCATATGCTCGTGTTTCCCCCACCCACCTCCTCTTCCTTCTTGCTCTCTAGATTCAAATTTCTCATGCGGGAACGTAGTGGAATATGCATTTGAGTTTAGCTTCACAGATGAACTGGAATCTGAATTAGATGAGTTCGAACCCACTTGATGGTCCAGTTGCTGATTCCTATTCAACCCATTCAGGCTTCTACTCGGAAAATCCACTTCACGCTTTGCGTACTCCAAAGAACTAGACCCATTAAGCACAACTTGCGGATTTTGAACTTCGCTCGGAGAAAAAGAACCAAACATGAGCTTATTATCCGGCTGTTTGTGCTGCAGATTGTACTGGCTGGCATCGTTCTCATCATTATCGTTTCCCGCGAACCGTAATTTTCTTAAGTCGTCCTCCAAAACCCTCATTCCATGATTCCCCAGAATTTGATTATTGGGTAAGTGGTTTCCCGCGAATTGACTTCCGGAGAACTGATTGCGAGAAGGCGGAAAAGGGTTCTGAGGATGTTGAAAACCTAGAAAATTAGGAGTGACAGAAGGGGAGAGAGATTGAGACCAAGGAGGAAGGAGAGAATGATAAAGAAGATCAGGACCGTTGGAGGACCAAGGTGGCGGGAAGCTTAGGGAGGGACCAACGACAGCAACGGCCGGATCAAGGGCCAGAGATTGTTGGTGTGGAGGCTGCGTAATCGGTTGCGTCGGAGTTTGGGATTGATGCTGTGCTGGTCTCTGCAAGAGCGAGAGGAGGAACTCACCACCATTGGCTGCAGGCGGAGGTGGCGCTTGACCTCCACCGCCACTCATTGACGTGTATACTAAGGAAAGACTTTTTTGGTTGCAGCTTTTGGGTTTTTACTTTAAGCACTGATGCGAGCGAAGAAAGAGGTTGAGAGAGAGAAGTAAAGCGAGTATGAGAGTGGGCAATCTCTCTTTGTTTTCTCGTCTTTCCAAATCGTTTCTTCCTCGCTTTTTTTCCTTCCAAAGTAAATTATTACTTGTCGAACTTAAACAACTGTGTTAATTTAATTTTTTTTTTATTTTGATTCTAATTATTTATGTAATTAGAGATGATTAGTTGGACCCGGTTTCTCTCCTATTCTTGAGACTAGGAGAGTGTTATTTTTAATCTGATTCCACATTTAAAAAGTGGATGGACTAGATCTGTTATTGAAAAACATAAAATAAAATAAAAATATTAAATCAGCTCAATTTTTTTTTATTTTTGAGTACATCTGATCTATACTGATTTATGTCATATTTATTTAATGGATTTAGATTTCAAATCTTAAATATTTATATTTATAATCAAAATTTATATTTATTAAAATAAGATTCAAAAATTTATGTTGTACGCACTAAATTATTGAATTTGAAATTTTTGCTTTTATAGATTTTAAACCAAGTAAACATAAGAGATTGCAAATTTTAATCCAAATATTTGATGATTTTAATGTTAAAAGTCAAAAATACTTCTTTTAAAGTTATCAAATTGTAGAAAGTTTATCTAATCTAACATAATTCAAATAATTAGTCCAACATATTTAAATTCATAATAAACATAATATTTCAATCCTAAATCTAAATTCTCAATCCAAATCAACAAAATTAAATAAACATGCCATTAGATCTTATTTTTGGATTAATATTGAGTTTAATAGTCCCCTTATTTGTCCAAATTTTTGCACCGTTATGACCTGATGGGATCAAAACCGTCGGTGCAGATCCGTACGTTGTTGGGGCGTCCAATGTTAAGGAAGAGTCGTCTAGCTTGGCTTAGAACAACCGTTGTCGAGTCGAACTGAGTCATCTTACTTTTGGGTTCCTATTTTTGTTCCTTATCAAATTACCATGAAACGTGATTGCCAAGGAGTTCAAACCTACAATTACTTGGAAAGAGATCCCCTGTTTGGAGAACATAAAAGAATCTTTTGATTGATCTCGATCACTAATTTATTCTTCAAAGGCCGAACTAGCTTAACATAATTTATTTCCTTTTATTTTTGCACCAAGCTACTATGAGATGTGGTTTAAAAAATAAAGCTACTATGAGATGTTGAAATGCTGTTTAATAATAACATTGATCGGCAGAATTCTCTCATGATTTGTTCTCCTTGATGAGAGAGGAGCACGAACTCCATTACTCACATCTAATTAGTAATTTACCTCAATTCACTCGGTAATATGTCATATGAAGAACATTCATGTTAACACTAATAAATTAATTATCATCCATTAATATATTGTTGTTAGAAAATAAAGAAAAGTAAAACCAATACTTGGGAAGATCAATGAGAGATAAGAGAGAATATTGCTCTTGCTATTTTACTTATCTTACAACTTCTATTTATAGGTTTACTGGAATACTCAAGTACTTAATAAAGAGTATTTTTGTAATTTAGAACTCACTCACACTAGCGCATACACTTTAAGTTATCCTATTTGTTTCCCCTCACACCACGTGTTCACTCTCAACTATTTTCTCTCAAATCTCTCTTTTGTTATCTCAAGTTAATCCATATAACCACCTACAACTCTTTCTCCCCATTTTACATTACTGCACATCTCTAATTCTTTTGCAGTTTTCTTCACACAACGAAAACCCATTTTTGCTTACTACTTCATCTAGTTTATTCGTCAACAATTATCCTCCATTAATCAAGGTAAATGATTTCTTGTTTCTTCTCTTTTATTTTCTCTTTCTTTTCTCTAATCAACTTAGATTTTGATCAATTCATTGAAGAATCAATCTGAGTTTATTTTTTTCTTCTCCTCTAATTTTTCCAGCAAGCTCTCTATTCCATCTTCTTCTCGTTCTTCTTCTTTGTCTCGTTTTCCATTTGTTCCGCCATCAATTTAAGGTAAACTAATTCTTCTCTATTTCTTCATTCTTTTTATCGTTTCTCATGCTTTCAACCTTAATCTTTTATTCAATGTTTATATAATATCCAATTTTGGATTTTTCTCAATTTTTCAACGATAGACATTTTGTTCATCTATGTTTCCAGCATCATCATCGCACCACCAGCAACTCCATTTTGGTCAGCTTCAATCTGTCTCTCTATTTTTCCTTCTCTCAGTCTCTCTCTCTCCTTCGTCTCCCACATTTGTTTCTGCTTCTATCGATCTCTCTCTCTCTCTGTCGTCTCCCTCTTCCCCCTTTATTTCTACTTCTCTCTATCTCTCTCATTTGTCTCCATCTTCCCCTCTATTTCTGCTTCTCTCGGTCTTTATCTCTCTTATTCGTCTCCCTCTTCCCCCTCTGTTTCTACTTCTCTCGGTCTATCTCTCTCCCTCCTTCATCTCCATCTTCCCTATTTGTTTCTGCTTCTCTCAGTTTCTCTCTCTCCTTCATCTCCCTCCTCCCCCTTTGTTTCTGTTGTCGTGCTTTCTCTTTCTGTCTCCCTCTCGTTATTTCTCTCGGTCTCTCTCTATCCTTCATCTTTCCCTCTCTCTGTTGCGTCTCTCTCTCTCTCTCTCTCTCTCTCTCTCTCTCCATCCTTCCTTCATCTCCATCTTCCCCTCTATTTCTTCTTCTATCGGTTTCTCTCTCTCCTTTATCTTTCCCCCATCTCTGTTGCGTCTCTCTATCTCCCTTTTCTTCCCCTGCCTTTTATGTTCCTCCCCTTCTCTTGAACCGGATCACCTGAACCAGACCAATTCATTCAGACTGGGTTGAACTAGTTCAGTTAGACCAGACCAAACTGATTCAACTCCACCAGACCGAACCTGCCAAAAATAGCAGAACCGAACCAGTTCAGACCACCCGAGCCTTGTACCGCTTGATAATTTATACCTTGTGTGGTTTCCAACTATTTCCAACCTCACTTAGTTAATTAAATAATTTTAGATATTATATGAATTTGTTGTGATCTGGGATCCTTGGATTTCAGGTCATTAGTTACTGAATTTAATTCATAGCAAATCCTAGTAAGTGGATTTGCATAATAATTTGGTTCATATGTTATAAGTGTAGAATATATAATGTGAAATTATTTTATTATTTCTTTATGTTCAATCTTATGATCAAGTGTTTTATTTATTTTTATATCACGATGAAATTATTTAGCATGCTATGTATGATTATATTTTGAGTTATACATGTAATAGTTATATCATTTTTGTTCATGAACAAGTTATATGTTTACTCATATATATGTGATAATATGAATTATGAATATTAATTTAAGTAAAGTGATAAGTAAACAAGAAGTAGACTTAGTCATGTCCATTGGTTATCAAGTAACCAGATTGTCCACATGATGTTAGCGTCCTTAAGGTTCAGATAACTTTAAGTGACATCAAGTTTCAAGACACCCAATCTGTCATGTTCATGCTCATGTTACAAGTTCGAGTTTAAGTTGTGAATCAGTTCTAGTTAGGTTTTTAATTGAGGGATATGTCTAGTCAGATTATGATCAAGCAAAATTTTCATTCTTGATTAGGGTCAACATCTCCATATTTTTTATGATGCTGAACAATTGATGGCAAGAAAAATATTATATATATGAGTAAATATGACATAACACTTTGATATTTAAAAATCTCAAAAATTTAAACTTGATCTTTTGCAATCAACTATTCTCTCCCCTTTGAAATCATAAAAAAAATATTCATTTCAATCTCAAAAAATGTACCCTTTCGCAAAAAAAATTGTATTTTTTTATAAATGAATTTTATTTTTAAGAAATCCCCCTCAATGAATGCATTTTTCAAAGCATGAACAGAATTTGATTATTTTTTAAATGCGTACACACCCCAAGAAATAGTAATTCTTCATGTGATTTCTCTAAATCAAGATTATCATGAAAATTGGGCTTATTAAACTTTTCTATACGTGCCATTATGCACAGATATACCTTTTCATATTCGTTGCCAATTGAATTTCTTCTTTGAAGCGCCTCATCTCTTGTTAAGTATATTTCAAAGCTTCTTTTTGAAGTGTATTAGATCTTCATCTTCTTCTAACTTTCGCTCTTAATGGATATGATTTTGAACAATAGATTGTTTTCGTTTACATCCACATCATCATCCAAGTACTTCATTTGATGAGTCATCAATGATTATATATGAGTTCTTCAAGTGAAAGTGTAAGATCATTCGCTTATTGAATAATAATTATCTTGTTCTCTCATGACTTTGATAACGATCTAAGAGCTTTAATCACCAAATCACTATTAGTAAATGTCTTACCAACAGTTTTGAGAGAATTTACAAGTTATCAAAACGTGTAAACATACCATTAATGCTTTCATTTTCACGCATCTTAAACATTTCATATTCATGCATGAGAAATAACCTTAGATTCTCTTACCTCATTTTCCCCTTCATATGTAATTTCTAACATATGTCAAATCTCTTTTGCCATTTCATATATGCAAATACAATACATTCACTTATCCTTATAGCACAATATATAACATTTATAGCTTGAGCATTTAAAGATAATTTAATTTTATCATTCTCGTACAAATCTAATGACTCAGGCATATAAGGATCATTTTTAACAATATTCTACAAATTATAAACATGAGATTGAATATATATTTTCATTCTAATTTTCAAAAATTAAAATCTACTCCATCAAAAAATGGAGGTTCAGAAATTAATTATCTTCGCTAAAAACCAAGAGGTATTACCATCACTTAGATATTGAGCACCAAGCTGTGATATCAAAGAATAAAATTGCTTGAGATATAAAATGAATAACAAAGTAAATCAATTAAGCAAGCCTCCATAACACACCATCAACTCTTCTAATAACGCAGTCAATATGGCCCTTAGAAAAAGGCTAGATAGTAAGGTCTATCTCCTCCTTTTAAAGAAACCTGAGACCCTACCACGACCAACAGATGAAACACCAAAATAGCTAGAAGAACCTAGCTTCTTACCCAATTGAGAAAAGTAGCAGAATTAAGTTAAGTTTCAAAAATGAAAAGGACCTGTGGACTAAAGGAATTAACCTGTCTCCAAAGTGAGGAGACTGCGCAACGATTTCCTAAATTTGGTGCATTTAAACTGAAAAGCTTCATTGTGAGTAAGGGGCCCCTCAGGAACTGCCCGCTTTTATGGATCCATCACCAGAATAATCATAGAGAACCTTACTCCTCTTGCTACCTATTTCCCCTGAACTTGATTCAATTTCCCTTTTACAACACCATTGATAAGCTCATTCACAGAATTTTCCTTCAAAAGAGAGAAGCCCGGTTGTTTTGCCTCTTTCACCTTTAAGTTATAGTAACAACTGCTTCGATGCTCACTGGACTAGAAACTTCTGCTACCGGGGCAGGACAATTATCAACAAGTACTTTGCTAAACTGTTCTTTAGCAACCGGACCGGCCAGGTCCAACACATAACAACCCATACTAGAATAAACACTTTCCACTTTACCCCCTTCAAAACTAGGGCCCAACTTCTAGAGGTCCAGGCTAGGTAGATTCACCCATCACATGTAACAAGCCTTTACCCTATGTCTTCTTTTCATTAGGTCCATAATTTGGCTTGTCCGCCAGTCATACCCTCAATACCCTATAGTTAGTTATTACTCCTATTTTTCATAGTTATTACTCCTATTGTTCATATGATCATCACTATCAACATGTGGCACTTCAAATGTCGCGATAGCAGACCGGGAACGTCCCTCGCTTAAGCATCCTTCCCCTGGCCAGCTGACACCTGCACCCCTTCTTTCTTTGAGCTTGTTCCCCGTGATAAGAAATTTTGGCCGGATCGATACTCTCTCTCACTGAGTTAACTTCTTCAGAAAGGTTGTCATTTGTGCTATTGTAACTAGATTCTTAAGGGATATAGACCTTCCCTCTTAACTCAGATTTCTAGACAAGCCTTCTAGTGAAAGCATTCAGGTTCTCAACCCTAAGATCTAAATCAAATGGTGTTTTCTTTTCTTTTTTTAGATAAAGGCCAAATATATTAAAAAACCAAACACAATCTACAAGGGGCATACCCTAAGAGACAACCAAACAGACCCTCAAGGGGGATTCCCAAGCAAATGAGGGGGAAGGTCCCCACTAACAACAAGCCTCCTATTTATGAGGGAGTCAGGGAGGGAGTGCTGATTCCAAAGCCTATATCTAAGGGAGTTAACAATAGCCTTAACAATGTCAATTTTATCCCTAACTTTCCCCTAAAAATCATAGAGTTCCTTTCACCCGAGACGTTGTAAATAAAGGAATTGAAAGCTAAGAGTAAGGCTCCTAAAATCCTTTTTCCTAATATTGGTAACTAGCCACTTAAGCATTTGATCCTAACATGAAACATTAAATCTAAGATCACAAGCTTGAGTAACAACTAACCAATCATAGTTAGAAAAGGCACAATTAAAACATAAATGGTCTCTACACTCAACAAAATTAGAACACAAAATACATTTAGAATCAATAGAGATGCCCTATTTAGCCAACTTATCATTTGTAGTGAGTCTATTTCTATAGGCAAGCCACTCAATGACATTGTGCTTTGTGGTATTATAAGAAAACCAAACAAAGGCACCCCAAATAACCTTAGGAGCATCTTGTCTCAATAAAAAGTAAGTAGAGGTAGTAGGGAACCTGTCATAAAAAGAGAGGTTCCAGATCCACCTATCAGGAGAGGCTCTAAAGGGGGGAGGCATACTGGTAGAAGCTTCCTTGATGGAGATCAGAGTAGCAGAGTTGGTGACAGGCCAAAGCCAGCTACCATCTCTAATAACCATACTCACCCTAGTGTCCACACCCCAGCTAATGTCAAGGGCCAAGCTCCTCCCAAATCTATTCAGTAGCATACCGAGCTTGTGTCAAGGATCACCCCAAAGGGAGGTATGTAAGTCATCCCAATCCTAGCATAACACCAATCAATAAACCAATCCCTAGCCTTAAAGAGCTTTCTCCAAACCGAAGTGAAGTTAGTAGGAACCCTTATAGTGAAGATGGTACCATTCTTTATAAGGTGCATGTAACACCATTTTCTCTAAAGGGAGCCAGTTGGGTTCGTGATAAGATACCATAAGTTTTTTGCAGTGACAGCTATATTCCGTGACCAAGTCCTTATGCCTTAACCTCTCACCCTCCTTAGGTTGACAAACATCCATCCAACTAACTTTATAACAGGCATGCCTCATAGAATTGTTTGACCATAGGTACCTACTAAAGATGGAATGGTTATCCCTAAGAACCCTCTTAGACAGAATAAAAGACTAGCCCAAAACCCCGGGATAATCATAAGTACAGACTGGATAAGTTGTAGCTTGCCAACAAATGAGAGGTGCCTGGCTTCCTAAGCCTTGATTTTACAGACAATCCTATCAACCAATTTGCCACAGTCATTCTTTCCCAGTTTTGTAGACACTAAAGGCATATCAAGGTACCTAACATGGATTTGCCCACACTAGAAGCCCAACGGCTCAAGACACTGAAGCTTCAGGTGCTTATAAACATTTGGGAAGAAAACATGGCTTTTAGTTGGGTTTGGCTTTAGGCCAGACATCAAGTGAAATAGCTCAAAATACTCCTTAATCAAGCTGAGAGAATCAACCTTGCAGTTTGAGAAAATAAGAAGGTCATCAACAAAACAAATATTGACAATACTGAGCTCCTTGAAGCTCCAATAGAATAGAAAGCCAGGAATGGTGGAGCAAGCCTGTAACAGCCTCTATGACAATGACAAATAAGTAAGGGGAGATGAGTCCCCTTGCCTCAACCCTCTACACCTTTAAAATATCTACACATCTCACCACTGATGTTGACAAAGAATGAGGTAGTAGAGATACAATTCATGATCCATTTGTAGAGGAGAGAGGGAATCTCAATGCAATCCATGGCATGAGCAACAAACTCCCAATTAACACAGTTACAAGCATTCATATATTCAAATTTAAGGTATATTTAGCAATATTGTTGCTTCTGTGGTAGTTCTTGATAAGCTCCTGAGAGAGAAAGATGTTGTCAGTAATTCTCCTACCGGGCACAAAAGCACTCTAGTTATGGCTAATAACAGAAGGGAGGACACTCTACAGCCTATTAGTAAAAATCTTGGAAATACTCTTTTAGATCATATTACAACAAGAAATAGGCCTGAATTCATTCACTATTTAAGTTTGATCAACCTTAGGCACAAGGGAAATGGTTATATGGTTAATCAGGTTCAGAGAAGCATTGTTGTTAAAGAAGTCCAAAATTGCCCTACAGACATCTACTTCCACCACATTCCATGCCTTCTTGAAAGAACCAGAAGTAAACTCATTTGGCCCAGAAGCCTTTACATCATTGCAAGAGTGAAACAAGCTCAGTGATAGGAGTGTAGAGATTGGCAGCTGCATCTGATTAACCTTTTTTGGGTAAGATAACTTGAGGACCCTCCAATCAACATTGTGAACATTACTTTGAATGCCTAGCAAGTTAGTAAAATGCTACATATCATGCTCTTAATATCATCTCTATTGGTAATAGAGTTTCCATTAGCATCATGCAACTGCAAAATCTTAGCCTTAATGTTGTTCCTCTTAACCAGCCTACGAAAGTAAGTAGTATTGTTGTTTCCCAAACTAACCCACTAAGCTCTGGATTTCTGTCATAGAAAGCTCTCCTCAACCTACTTGAGAGAGATAAAGTCCTGGAAAAGAACCTTTTTGGTTGCTTGCAAACCACTATAAAAAAGGTTGGACAATAACTTAGCTTGGGCCTACTCAAGAATAGTTCTATCCTCAGTAGCTCTAGTAGAGATATTAAAACAAAAGGACCTACTAAGATCTTTTATAGCTAACTTAGTGAACATAAGATTCTTTAACAGCCTATACATATGAGAGCCATACACACTGGAACCTTAGGCCTATACTGCATTAAAGGTCAGAACTTATACCTCTCAGCCCAAAAAAGAAACATAAAGGCAATATGAGCCTTTGTAAAGACCAAGTTGATCTTCACGATATCAGGACATTGGTTAGAGATACCAAGGGGAAAAAGAGCATAAGAGTCAGGATAAGACTTAATCCAAGCCTCATTAACCATAACCCTATCAATTTTACTCATGAAGGTACACTCCCAAGAGCACAAATCTTCCACCTCAAGGTTACCAGTATAAGCCATAAATTTTGTAGTGCCCTCATCCCAGGTTTTTATACCCCCAACCTTCTCAAAAGGGTGTTTAACAACATTAAAATCTCCTAAGAGATCCCAATGCTGATCTTGATTAACAAAGTTGAAGCTAACAATGGAACTCCATAGTTTCTTTCTGGAAGTAGGGTCATTGGAGCCATACACAATAGTAACAAAAAAGGCTTGGTTATCTACCAAGGCAACTTGACTGGATATGGTTTGGTCAGTCATATTTTGAATATCAATAGAGAAAATAGTAGGGTTCCAAGATAACCAAATTCTAGCATTATTAGTATGACCATAGTTGGCCACATAAGGCCATATGCTAAACACAACTCTACTCAGGCCATTGAACTTCTTCTCCTTAATTCTTATTTCCAGAATAGCACTTAAATTTACTACATTACTTAAGTACCTCAGTGTGCTTCAGGGGGTTATTAAACCCAAAAAGGATTGGTCAGTATGAGGCGGAGGTGGTGGCTTTGACCTTGAAACTATTCCTATAATCAACCTTGTTAATATTTTTGAGTTTAGCCTTTCTCCCCCTCTTCTAAGAATGTTTGCTGGGAGTTTGGGTCACATGTGAACTAAGTACACCCATAGGCCTGTCACATAATTCAAATTGAGCATCAGGTTCATCTGAATCAGGTTCCACCCACTATCAGCCTAGGAGATCATGACCTCTTCCTCATCAATTAATGCTGCAAAAGCATTCTAGATAACAATATGAATGATTGATAAGGAGGGAGCAATACCATTAACCACAAGATCTAAGTTATTATTTTTTTATTTTTAATCTGACAATAAATTGAGGTAATTAATCCCTTGTAACAATAAATTTTTTATTCTTTGGATTGTGTCTGCACTAATCATGTAACTGCCTACATTATATGCAACCTGGACGACAATGCACAAGAAGGTGAGAAACACAAGAGTTGCATGGAATATGCCACGCCTAGAAACATATAAGACTCATCTTACCTTCAATAGTAGAAACACCATTTTTACATTGTTTTGAGGTATCTCGTAAGCCAAATAAGCCTATTAGAAACCATCCACATTCGTTAGCAAGCCAACCCGAAACAAGTGAAAATAAGAAATATAACATTTTTAACAAAAGAGAAAACATTACATGCATTACCAATGAATTGTGTACATTAATCCAGAATGCTAACTTCTGCACATGATTCAATTTCCTTGGATTTACCTCCTCTAATTTTGATATAAGCTATATGTGACAACATAAATCAATAAGCACAAGATGATAAGATGAATTCTAGAGGAAAAAGAACTCAAAAATATGCAAAACTCACCTGAAGTTTTGCAATAAATGCTCAATATCACCTAATTTCTTATTATCCTTGTAAATCCATGAAACTTCAAACCATTGTATTGTACGGCCTATAAAATTCTTTAAACCCTTCAACTGGAAGGGATTATCTAATCGAAATACAAACTATCCCTGAAACTTGAGCTCCATGTATCGTAGTGATCGTGTGGAGAAAAAGCACTTATTGATGACAAAGATGAACTGGGTGATGAAAGGCTAGGATGTGTCAAATATGGATCTGCAAGCTTGCAATATATAGCTGACATACACTTGATCATGTCTTTAGAGAGTCGGTTAGGAGTTTTCAGGACATGGTCAGAGATTCGAGTATCAAGGTCTTCTACTAGATTGATTATGTTGGATGAATCATTTTGAGCGTACTGTAAAGAAGCAAATACGTGAAAGAAAGATAGTTTCTTTACTATCAGATTAATTATCGTTTGTTGTAATTTCTATTACTGTGATTCAAGGGAGAAGACAATTATTCAAAATTTACATAAATCATAGAGAGGGGTTGGGAATGACATGTGCGAACGGATATAGCCAAAGATTCAAACAGAGAGAAAGCGACTGCCTGTTGTGATACTGACAACGTTGAATGCTAGAATCCAACATGTTTTCGTTCCCTCCAACTTTACTTAATTCCCTCCAAGTATTTGCGATCGACTGTTAACCAGGTTGCACTATTGAGTCTTCCCTACTAGTAAGATTGAATCTTCCCTACTAGTAAGTCTGCAAACTTTGAGCAGCCTTACTCTTGGAGCAGTTGAAGGTGATTTTCAATTTTCATCTTTTGTAGGTGGAGAAAAGGAGTATAATTTCAAAGTAAACCAAAATCTTTTGAGTTTACTTTGTAGTGGTTTAACAGAGGAGAGTTTTTTGTTTTTTACACATTTCAAATACTAATTTTGTAGAAGATGGTAAGAGCTGTACCTTAGGTATGGAAAATTCATTGGTGTTATTATGGGAGGAGGACCTATAACCCAATGTGTTTTCTAAAGCATGGCGCATCTGAAAGCTGATCTTGTAATCATCTTTCAAAAGGAAGAATCTTCATACGTAGTTAAATATCAAGAAAATATGATCAATATCTGCAAATTAGAGGTGGAAAAAAATTTAAAGTTTACATTGATACCTCTTGCTTAAGAGAATTGTGAACTTCCATCTTTGGAGAACTTTTTGTCTTGGTTTGAATACATTCTTTGATGCGGCTCATATCCTGGTGTATAACCAATTCAACAAAGCAGAGACTTAAAATATGATATGAAGCTGTGAATCAAAACACAATTCTTCCTAGGATTTCATAATGTAATTCATCTAATTGCCATTAGTCACAAATACGAGATGCAATAAGCTAATGATTGCTCAAACGAACGATTTAACAATTCAAGTCTTTCAACTTCAAGGTTCTTAATAAGAATCATGATTAACAAGTCCATTACTCACAATCATACACATCCCAGGTTAGGAAAAAAAAGAAAAAAATCTATAGTAGGTTATTAATGGTGGCATAGAAGGAAATAATAGGTAATTATAGTACTAGTTGTAGAACATGTGCTTCGCACGTGGTAAATTATTGTCAGGATTTACATGTTTTTAAATTTATTATTAAAGTTAAAACAAAAATAATAGATTTATAGTAAAAAAATAGTAAGGTATATAACTTTATGTTTATAGTTGCATTAAGGGATTTGGTAGAATGTTTGGTTAATATCGAACACCGATAAGTCGTACAAAATAGTAAATAATGTAAATTAAGTAGGTGTATATGGTATTGAAGATTGAATTGGTACCAACAAACTAGGAACTAATGGAATTGATGATTTGAAAAGGATGCATAAGAAGAAAGAAAAAGGTATAAGTAAAGGCAGGTCTGCCTAGAAAGATAAAGGTAGAAATAGAGTTCCAAAAGGAATTGACTCCTCAGGGGGGAGGGGGGAGGAGAACTAAGCTAAGTACGAAAGCATTTCTAGCTATAAGAGGGTAGAGTTATAACAATTGAACTCTTCCCCTAAGAAGGGGTCAGTTATTCCTCTTATTTTGAATAGCCAAGGTCTTTGGATCTAGGGCAATAAAGAGTTCCAATTGTTAATACATACGAGACTTATATTATTTTCCCTCAATTGGGAATCTTGCCTGACCCCAAGCAAGGATCTAACCTACGCACGTAAAGGGAAAGGTGGTGGGTGGGATAGGTCTTTCACTCTTTCTTTTAGTACATCAATAGATGAGTGAAGCGAATGGACCATCCACTGATAGGCACAAGAGGAGTTCCTTCCAAGAGAGCATGTAATTGAAGAAAATAAAAACCATACCAAACTATGGGTGCAATAATTACATATGACTTGGCTATCAGCCTAACCTTTTTTTCTTTTTCACAAAGCTTGGCTCAGTTCTTTGAAGCTAGAACCCATGAGATGCAAAAAGAAATGTGGAAAAACTCATAGATAAGAGTAATTTTGGGGTTTTACAATTTATTGTAGTATAGATGATATGTAAGACATTATTACATTTAACGAAAAACTAAAGATAAAAAATGACTATGAAAGTCTAAATTGAATTCAGTATATTTCAATTTAGAGATCACTAAACTGAAATCCAAATATTTTCGATCCATTGATGCCCGTTACTATAACATAAATTAAAAATTAAAGATGTCACATCTTAATTTTATAAGCTTTATTGTGTTACATAAATGTGTTATGTGCAAAATGAGAATTCCACTGTATTAAACAAATAAATGTTACATATATAGATTGAATATTTACTTGTGCTTAGACAAACACGGAGTATCTAATTAGAACTTCATTGAGATATGACATTTTAACTGTAAATAGATAAATCAAAGTTTAAAATATAACATGATAAGATATCTAAATTTAAATTTATCAACGTAAATGGGTTATACATTTAATATTGTGTAAGTATTTCTTTATACACAATATTTTTTGTCAGAACCTCATCTTCTTTGCTATGATTGTCTATCTTGATCAAAATTTTTGTTGTTGCCATTGAAGTACCCCTAGATAGTGCAACATATAGTTGTTCATGAGAGAAAACATGTTGTGATAGATATACTCCAACATGAGGTATCGTCTGTCCATGTGCTTTATTTATCATCATTGTGAAACACGATCAAATAGGAAATTGCTTCCTTTTAAATTTAAATGGGTATCCTTCATCATTTGTTGGATTAAGAGAAATTCGTGGAAGAAGAACTTCTTTGCCACCATGTTCTCCGACTGTTATTTATGCATGTATTACATGCTTACCAAATCCTTTACATACCATTCTCATTTCATTACAAAAACCATTTGATGAGTCTAAATTTCTTAGCAACATTGTCGGACAATATTTCATTAGAATCAATTTGTGTGGCGTAATTCCATTTTGTAACAAAGTATTCAAAAATTATACCTGATATTAATTATCCATATCATCAATGGCCTCATCAAAACTCGTGAAGAACCCTTCTTCTCTAGGGAACGTACCTATTATTATATTGTTTATGCGGTCAACATTCTCATTGGTTATTGTTAGAATTTCTCATCGAGTCAAGTAATCTGGCATGCATACATTGTCAATCAAGTCTGGAAATACAATATTAATCAATTGTAACTCTGCTGACTCATCATAATTATACCTGTTAACCATTTGATTTGGCAATGATATGTAGTCATCTTGTATTGACATTTCTTCACCACTTCCAATTCTTAAAAGAAAATCTACATAACTCTGATCATGTCTTACCCTCATAATTGTTATTAAACATAGCTTTTCATTTTATCCCAAAGATATGATCTCAATAAGATCATATTAATTGTTTGTTGCCGTGTTACTCGTAACACAATGGGAAGAATTTGTTTAAAATCCCCTCCAAAAACAAAAACTTTACCTCCAAATGGTTCACAACTATCCGTTATGTCTCTTATGATTCTATCCACAATCTCAATGGTTTATCATTTTTCCATTGGCGCTTCATCCCATATTATCAATTTTTGCTCTTCTAATCAACTCAACCTTATTACTCTAATTTGATATATTATATATTTTTGATGCACTTGTTTGTAATGGTATGTTAAATCTTGAATGAGTCGTTCGTCCTCCAGGCATTGTTGCAGCAGCAAAGCTAGAAGTCGTTGTAGCAAGAAAATTCATCCCTCATGATCGAAGTGCATGATATAGAAATGTTTTTCTAGTTCCTCCAGGATCATCAACAAAGAATACACCTGATTCGCCACTATTATTCGTTCGATAATAATATCGAATGCTACCTTTTGCTCTCGATCAATTTGGACGATGCAACAATGTCTTCGTAGGATACCTAAATTGATTCCTCATCTTGGAGTTCCTTTTTACTAAAATCTTTATCATCATGTATGTTATTGGTGATGGATGGGGAATCAAAGTCTTTAATATTTTTTTTCCATTGATTGTAAAAAGAAACTTACATCCTTTAACGCATATTGTTCGCATAAGTGATTTGAGCGTTGCTGGTTTCTGAAATCTTCAGACATTGTTCCAAAGAAGATGTCCCATAAGTTTCTTACTTC
This sequence comes from Datisca glomerata, assembly GCA_003255025.1. NCBI lineage: Eukaryota > Viridiplantae > Streptophyta > Magnoliopsida > Cucurbitales > Datiscaceae > Datisca > Datisca glomerata. The sequence goes on from QANY01008329.1 coordinate 370,069, forward strand.
TATAGGTTCACAGTGGGCCAAGAGTGTTGCGAAAAGTCTTCTAAATACATGTGACATTTGATAAGCTGTTGCTTCATCAAGGCGTTCGATAACACTTTGATCAGATTCGAGGAGTCCTCTTTTTTGTACTGCTTCTTTAAATGTGGATTATCAAATGTCATTAACCTTTAGAAGATATTCAAAAGATGTTGGTCCAACGACTTGATTCAATAATAATCTTAGGTAGTATCGTTCTCCTTTAGCTGTGTTTACTCCATTTATCTTAGATATCACGTGGTCTTTTTTTTCTTGGCCTCCATACCTTTAATTGTTCTTCCCATACATAATTTTCTAGAAACTCCTTGTATGGTAATTTTCTTGCACTTTCATGTCTTCTACACATCTCAAAGTACTCTGTCAGCATTGTTCTAGTCACATGGACTAAATTTTGATGTTCCCAATAGAACACTAATTGCTTATTTGAGAGGTGTAATTGTAGATTTATGACAGCCGGAGATATTTCATTTAACCTGAAATCATATATTCTCCACAACGCACGCTTCTTATGCGGATACCCATCTTGCATCTTGAAACTTTTATATTTCATTGACAATTCTATCTCGAGAATCATGTGATATATAAATGGTAGCCCTATCATGGCCTTTGTAGATGTATTTGTATAAATACTTCACAACATTAATACCAGAGAAAACTTCCACGTGAATGTGACAGTTGTATCATGCAAGAAGGTATGAATTGTAAGGAACAAACTCATTCATTATTGAATATTGAATATTGAATTACTCACCTTTACCAAGAAATGAAATACAATAAAACAAATTTACTCTTAGACATGGCATAAAAAATACTGTTCATTTAGAAAAAGGTAATGTAGTAAGGAAATATAGTGTTGCAAGTGCATTTACCTGTTTCCATCATCTTTGCGCCAATATATTAGGTAGGCATCTTTTCCTTGGATAGTTTTTGAACTGAATGGTCTTAGATAATGGAATCTACATTCACCATTTAACATGTAAGGACTATTTTTTCTATTATCTCCACATCGTCCATGCAACGTGTGTCTTACAACAACTTCATGAAGGATTAGATTATTATCTTTATCTGGAATTTATGTATATACATACTTGTCATATTGATCGACATTGGTTATCTTGCAATTGGATTTCAAAATTATCAACATATATGTATGTGGAAGATCTCTTTTCTGGAATTCAATAACATAAACATATGCGGTAACTTTTTCAAATATCTCCTTTTTGAAACATTGTTCTTTAATATCGTATAACTTAGCTCGAAAAACTCCGAATGTCAAATATGGTCTATCTTGAGCACTTTGAAGCTCATCCTTAATCTCTTTCCAATCTGGATTGCATGTTACAATTATGAAGAGGTTCGGCTTTCTGAATCTCTGTACCAGAGTCATTGCATTGAAGTATCGATGGGAAAAGTCTATGTTCTACCTCGTCCTTCAGGATAGGGCCTGTGAATATATTCTGGTTAGTTTTGTGGGAGGACATTAGTGCAACTGGTTCCACCTTCTTGAAGTGTGGAATGATACTTTTGAGAAAGGTCACTTGTACATACTTTACAAGCTAACAAATCTTACCGATGGGTAATTTTGTTCTAATATGGGTGTGATGACGAGCTCTAACGGATGTTGGCCAGTGATCTCTATAAAGAAAGATATGAAGGATCTGAATGAATGATAAGTTCTACATGTAAGATTCTGTAAGAATAAATGACATGTGTTGTATGTGATTGTCTTTGTGTGATGTTATATATATATATACAGTGTTACTTACTGAGTATATTTTTATACTCACTCTGTTTTATTCTAAAATTTTCAAATGAGGAGGATGCTTTTCGTAACGGATGGAGTCTAGAGTCTCTGGCACGAGATTAAAGTCAGTTATTTTTTTAGAAACATTTGAAGTTTTTATTTTATTTTGTTAAAGTTTCAACTGCTTTTATTTATTATCTTTCGTTAGACAATTGATGTTGCAATTTATTTTTGTTAAACGATGTTTTGAAATCATTTGAAATAAATAAGACTATGTTTACCTTTTAATTTTGACACTTAGTTGAAAAAAAATTGACTTAGCTTCCGCGAGCTTTTTGCATTAAATATTAAAGAAAATTTTAGATAAATTTTCAGACTGTTACAATATCCTTGACAAAGCTATTAAAATAATTACTGGGTGGTCAGGGCACGATTTCTCTCTTCGGCCAGAAAGAGATCTTGATTTAAATTAATAGCCTTGACTATTCCCAATTATATTATGTCTTGTTTCTGGCTTCTGATTTTTCTTTGTCAGAGTATCTGTAAGTATATCTCAAATCATTGGTGGAACATTTCATCAAAGTAGGATTGTGTTCATTGGTGTACTTGAAAAAAATTAGCACGCCCCAAATCAAGTGGGGGCTTGGGTGTTAGAGATTTAGTGCATTTTAATTTGGCTATGCTTGTCAAATAAGGTTGGCGAATGTTATCTGGCCAGTCTTCTTTGCTCTTTAATTTTCTTAAGAGTAAATATTTTAAAAACTGTGATTTTATGACGGCTAAAGTGGGAAACAAACCCTCTTGGGATAGGACAAGTTTGTTGGAAAGGAAGAAAGTTACTAAAATATGATAATCGTTGGAGCATTGGTAATGGTAATTCTGCTCGTGCTTGGGATGATGATTGGTTTGCCCCCACCCCTCTCTTTCAATGTCTCTGTACCCAGGAGGCATCATATTTTCCTTGTTAAAGATCTCCTTCCGCCTGATGGGATTGGCTGGGATGTGAACAAGGTGTCTTCCATTTTTGACGAGGATGATAGCAATCTAATTCTTTTTATCCTAATTAGCAACTGGAAGATAATATCATGTGCTATTTCTCTAAATCTGGTGAGTACTCGGTGAGGTCTGGATACTATTTGGCTTGCGAGTTAAAAAGAAATGGTCTGACTGAAAAGGCTGACTCGGGTATGTCCAATACTTCCAACAAGCTGCTCAATAATTATTTTGCCGTCAAGGAGAATTTGGTTACTAGAGGCATGAAAATAATTTCTTTATGCTCGTTCTGTCACATGGAGGCTGAGAGCAGCTTACATATGTTCTTTAGATGCCCTTTCTCCCAAGCTGTTTGTTTTTGGTTCACCTCTAAATCTGAGGACTTATGATATTCTGGGATCTGCCGTTATGGATTATTGGCTTTACCTTTTACGTAATCTCTCATCTTCCATAGTGCAGACTTGAAGAAATTGGAGTCCTCAATTGTGATTTTTCCATAGATTAATAATTTATGACGTGCTTTTTCCATAGATGCCAGATTTTGACTTTATTTTTTTAGTGAATAGTTGGGGTCAAGTTAATAGCGAAATAGCATTTTTGAAGAGGAAAGCTCCTGAATTTAACCTTGTTATACGAATCAAGTGACGGTTTGAAGTTGTCCTCTAGCGTAGCTGAGGGTGTTGTCTAGGGTCTAGCGCTTTCTCCTCTTCCGATTGAAGCAATGGAGGATAAAGCCGATGAGAAGAATAAAAAAGTTTCAGAGAGTGGATGTGATACCATTGATGAACTCCATAAATTCCTAGGTGGCATTTCTTTATGAGTTGAAGAATATAATGAATCACTACAAGAATTAAGTGCTTTAATTACACTCAAGGATAGCGTTTTATACCAAAATTGTAACGGAGGTACATATTTTTACACGGGGCAAAAAGGTTGCGGGAAGAAAAATCTCAAACCCTCCCTAAGTTAAACTAAAAGACATTGAACAAAAATCACTCTATCAGCTTTCTCTCAGCTCTTTCATTCTTGCATGATTCTCTTGCAACTCTCCTTTTCGGTTCTCTGTCACAGATTTTCTCTCGTAACTATTTCTCTACGCTCTCTCTCGTAGCTACCTCTTTCAGCTCTGTCAAGCTCTATCTCGTCGTTGGGTCTCTCTCGAAGCCCTTTATCTCGGCTCTCTCTCAAAGGTCTCATTCTAAGCTCTATGGTTTTCATTTACCAGCGCAAATTCCTCGCAATCCCAGCTTCTTTTTGTTTCGGGTAAATCCCTAATTCCATGTTTTGCTTTAAATTTCCTGTGATGGGCTTTTAAATATAATTTACTTTATTGAGATCTGTTACGAAATAAGCAAGTAGTTTATGTTATCTTCATTTTGTTAGTCTCTTATTTGTTTTCGTTGGTGGTTCAAAGTTGGAAGATTTTATTATCTAGTTCCTGAGGTAGTTGCAATGGCATCATCGCAAGGAACATCAACTTATGATAGATGTGAGGGAACAAGAGATGAAAAAGCAGTAGCAGCTAAATCGGTTCAGTAAGAAGAGCAGTAGGGGTCCTGACTTGACTTATAAGATCGTGCTTCTATGGCTTTGTTATGCTTTTAGTTTACTGTCCTCTCTATTATCTCTGATCGTATAATTCTATTTTTGGAAAGCTGAGTTTCTAAGCCTACTTACAGAAAGGTATTTTATAATTGTATGATTATCTTTGAAATTAAACCATAGTACATGATTACAGAAAAGTATGCACAATAATCATATATTGTCATTTCCTTCAATCATTCTGGTTTATTTTTTTTATCTCTAAAGAATTATAAATCTTTGTTAGTTATGTAAATTAATTAATTGAGAGAAAACCAATACTTGGCTTGAACGGAACATATTTTAGCTCTGGCATAAATTATTAAGTTGAAGTGCTATCCTTTCTATTCGCCATTTCTTAGCCTCTATGTAATAGGGAATGCGTGTTGATATGAGTAAATATGTTTTTAGAACTAGATTTCTGGCTTTACCAAGGACTAGAATTCACTATGATGCTTGGTTCAGATTGTAATTCGTAGGCATATCTTTGCATCTGGTATGGTATGGTTGTTTTTCCATTTGGGGGGGGGGGGTAGTATAAGATAAGATTCTATAGATCTATGATGCTTTTAATGTTAGCTGTAATTGAGGATAATTTTTGTTTTGCTTCTTTGTTCTTGGTCTTAAGAATGCCAACCTCCATAGGTCTTGTGTGGATAATTCTTACTTTGAAAGAAAATTTAAGTCTCTTAAACTTAATGTCTGTACAACGTTGGCATTTTATTATTTCCTGGAGTATGATACTAAAGGCAGAAGTTCGATATAGCATGATTTTTTACATTGCTATTGAAAGTTGGATCAGCGTTGCATTTTGGTTTTGTTGTACAATACTTTGAGTGCTATGTTTAATGCAAGTTTTTTCAATGAAACCTAACTTTAAGTTGTATACATCACCTGTGATTATTATTTTCTTTTCAATTCTAATTTTTGTTCAGCTCCCAAACTTGGTTTACTTGGTTATTTATTTATAAAATAAACTGGGGCTTACATAAATTTGATTAAAAAAAATTAATAGGCTTTGTTATTCTCCATTAGACTTCTGGGTGTAGTTATGCAATCTATACTTCTTCCTATTGTTTGATTATTTATGTGTATTCAGTATTTTTGAAAAAAATTAAAAAAATGTTTTTTATTTCTACAACCCAATTTTTATGAGTTATGCTTCTTTTGATGCTTAAACGCTTGATTTCATGCAAAGTTACGGTTAATTTGTTTGTTCTATTGGATTCCCCTTTCCATACATAGTAATAGTTGTTTCTCTAGGTGGTAGTCAAATTGATTGGGGTGAAAGATAAGAGATTTAACTAAGGTATATATTATGATGACGCAATTTGTGTATCATTTCTCGCTCTCAAGCATTAGTAGTTTATGGTATTAGAATCAAGTTTTTAGTTTCATTGTTGGTTAATTGTTTATTTGGTTTAGTTTTATTTAATTGTTCACTTCAGCCAATTAATTTTTTAGGGGATGTTGGTTGAGTACTTGTCATTAGCTTCTAGAAGAAAATGATTGGTTTTGTGAATCATTATATGTGCCCAACAGTAAGCTTCTTCTTAATTAAAAGGAGTTTCTTGTAGCAAATATCAAGCCTGATCCTGATATCGATGTTTTCATGAAGGTTTGTAAGAGTTGATAAGGTCTCATCTATGCTATATAAAGCCTCCAGAAGCTACATTTTTGTTTTTTTCAAAGAGACTACATTTTAGTATAACTCAATGCTTCTATTTATTCTATCAAATCAAACTTCAGTTTTTTTTTTCTTTTTTCAAATAAATAAACTTTAGATTGAACCAACCCTTTTGAGTTTCTTCAACTACTGGTGTCTTCCATTACCAGTAGCTATATGATAATTTTCTACCAAACAGAAAAAGAGAACACAAAAGATGTTTGAGAGTCTTTAGTCTTTACTTTAGAGCTTCTTCTCAATATTTTAGGGAGTATCAATAGAAGTTCTGAAGACGAACCTGGTAACCGACTATATCCTAAAGGTACCCAAATCATATATAAAATACCAACCTCTAATTTGAATCAAAACTACAAAGTTTATTTGCTAACTCTAATTTTACCCTTACAGGTTTTGGGACTAGAAATATGCGCAGACACAATTGTTAGGGATGGAATGATAAGAGGTATCTCTAGAGGACAAAGAAAGCGTGTTACAACTGGTAAATAATCCAAATTTTTTCTGGAATAAAGCATAAACTTCTCTTCTCAATCTCACTAAACTATGTTACTGTTAAGGAAATCGCTAATGCATTTCAATCCTTTCATGTGAGAAGGAGACTAGAACGGGAGATTGCTAGTCCAATTGACAAGAGCAAATGCCACTCTTCTGTCAAGCATCTATTAATTGGGATAATAAGGTTGGCTTATATGTACAATGTCTATCACAACATGCATAAAATTTTTTTATGTTTTCTCCTTAAATTTCCAATAGTTCTAAATATTTTCTTCTACCTTTCTCTGCTTTTAGTGTTATATCTATTATCTGCCTACTGCTAACTGACTTAAGTCTATTCCTTTAATATGGTGTGCAACCAAATGGGTCCAATATATAGATGTTTTGCATTTCCAATTCAAGCTTGTTGAAAATGTTCATATGGTTGTTTCATATGTGAATGCTTAAATGTGGCAAACTTCATATGCCTTTTTGTGTTTTATTCAATCTAGACTTAGAAAAACAACTATACACAATAATGCATCAGTATTACCAATTGACATAACTCTTCAAAAATAGGAACTTTTGTCTATCATGGTTGAGGTTTAGGTGTCTTTTGCTCCAAAACAATTATATGTTGTTATAGCACAACATAACAATGTTTTGATCCAAAACACAATGGAAAACTAAAAGGCGTGAGTGGAATTTTCACAAGCCCCAAATTAACCGGCTTTACCAAATGAAAGATCCCCAATTATGTGTTGTTATAGTAATGTAGATGGGAATTTGGAGAACTTTATTGAAATTACAAGTTGTCTGAGAACAATATATTTATAGAGAAAGTTGAGTTGTTAAAAGAGTTGATAGTCTACCATTTTAATATAGTGTATCTTTCTATGAACTCATATGTATGTTCCCTTTTGCATTTATATTTTTGTATGGTTCATTTTCTTTTACAGAAACATTCGATGAATAGCATGACTTAGCTTTCGAAACTGGGAGTACTAACGAGAGATGGTTTCTCAACTGGGGTAGGAAGGCTATGGTAAACAGACAAGCAATGTTTATTATTCTAGTCCTCTTGAGATGATAATGCTATTGAATGATTGAAAGATGATGCAAGTAATTCAGGATATTACTTGTTTGTGCAGAACGTTGATGATCCATTTTGACAAACTGTGTTGGGATTTATGCACGTATTGGTCATAAAGGTTAATATAGTGCTTGTTGGTTCTGTTTGAGATTGGGGGGGTACAAGGTGTATATAACTTAGAAAAGAAGGTAGATATTCTCCTATCTGTCTCTCTCCCTCATTCTCCTTCTCTCTCATATTGAATATCTAAAGTGTTACCCATATGTACCTGTCCAGATATTTGATGTAGCGATTAGAGGTCTTTCCAAGCTTGAAGGCCCAATACCAACAGAAGAAGCAAGTTGTTGCGTCTACAACTAATGACACCGATTTCTAAAATTTCACAATTAGATTTAGAATTATACTAGTTTTGGAATTATACTAGATTTTAATATTTCTCTTTAGGATATATTATTTTTGCTTGCTCTATATAAAAATCAATATGTATTTTTCATTGGAAGATATGATTTCTAGTGGACAATAGAATGTAACAATTTTGAGTAATTAAATAAAATATTATGTGATTTTGTTATTTTGTAAAAATTAATTTAATTTTTAAATTTGTACAATTGCAAGAATAAGTAATAAAAAAGTTATAAAAAATATTTCATAGCATTAACAACACATTATTGAAAATGTACAATATGTTTTATACACGTTTAATAGTGTTTGAAAAACGCTATTATAACCTTTCTATAGTGTTTTTAAACGCTATAGAAAGTCTCCCATTGTTGCTATGCTTATAACAGCTTTTATAAACGCTGTTATGAGCGTACCAAACACAATGGCATACTTTTTATAGTGTTTAAAAAATGCTATAGAAAGGTTACAATAGCTTGTTTTAAACACTATAGAAAGTCTCTCATTGTTGCTACGCTTATTTATAATAGTGTTTATAAAATGCTATGGAAACCTTTCTATAGCTTTTAAAAATCGTCATAGAAAGGTTACAATAGCGTTTTTATACGCTTTTAAAAGTGGATATGATAGCGTTTATAAAACGCTATCGTAGGGTTAAAGTTTTAATAACGTTGACAACTGTAGCGTTACAAAAATGCAATTAAAATCCTACGATAGAGTTTTTTGGCTACTATCATAGGGTTTTTTTTTTGTAGTGAATTGATTAGCTCGCTGATGCTGTTTCTGAAGGTATAGAAAATTGTCGTCTTAGTGTGATCGACAAGCTATTCTCGATGCGGAAACAAAATCGGGTTGGTTTGGAAAGCCCTTTGTTGATGGCTGGAGTCTTGAAGTCAGGATCCATTTTATTGAAGTGAAAATGACTTATTCTAGATCTCTTTCCCAGATGATGCTTCCTTGTGCTTTGTTATGGTAAATCGTCCTTGGCACTTTGGGGAAAGTTTGTTTGTAGTCAAGAAATGGTGCCGACACTACAAAAAAAAAGATACGAAATCAGCCAAAAACGCTATGATAGGATTTTCATAACGCTATTGCTGCCAATGTTATAAAAAGTCCGACCCTACGATAACATTTTTTCGCCGCTATGAAAAAGGCTATCATAACCACTTCTAATAGCGTTTACAAAACGCTATTGTAACCGTGTGCCATTGTGCTTGGTACGGTTATAACACCGTTTATAAAACACTATGGAAAACTTTCTAGCGTTTCAAAAATGCTATTGAAAAGTTACAATAGCGTTTGTTAAACGCTATTATAAACATACCAAGTGTAATGAAACACTTTTTATAGCATTTAATAAACGCTATAGAAAGGTTACAATGGTGTTTATAACACTATAGAAAACACTATTAAAAGTTTATGATAGCGTTTTAGATAAACTTTCTACTGCATTTTTTAAAGCTGTTAAAAGATTTCTATAGCGTTTTAAAAACACTATTGTATGTCTAATCATATCATAATTGTATTTGCCTATTGTGCTTCTTTACGCTATTATATTCTCTTATAGGGTTTAAATGCTGTAAATAATTTATGCTAATGTATCAAACAAATAATATAAAGATCATCTATTAAATCACTAATTTAAAATATTTAATTAAAGAAATTTACTAATAAAAATCCATATCAAATGTCCAAAAAACCCTACAAAAAGCATTCCAAAGTGTTCACCTTTTACAAATATTTTGAGTTGTACTAAATTTATATCACAAATACAAGTCAAAGTTTTCATCAAATAACTTCCATGTCTTCCTATTAGAATCATATTCTCCATCACCATGTGGAACCACGCACCACTAAAATTACTATGTGTTTGTTGTGTTTTCGGTGGACCTATATGAAAAAAATAATTGTTATAGTTCAATATCCACCTATAAACATATATACGATCTCTATAAAAGACTTTCCAATATTCAGACATATTGATTTATAAGATTGTAAAACCTATTTCTTGAAATACATACTTTTCATGCATCTATGTTCTATCCTTGAAAATACATATATAATAGCAAGCTAGAAAATCAACACAAACAAATCCAACACAATTGCAAAAACAAAAATGTAAATCCAAAATTTCAATCGACATTTCTACCCCCCCCCCCCCTCCACCCTTTCTAGCACCCCACGCCAACATTTCAATCATGTCCACAAATTATGTCAACCCATATTTCTAGCGCTCATAATACTAATCATCATAGAAGAAAATTTTAACATAATATTCAAAATTCAACACTACCAACATAAACAAATCTAACAAAAATGCAAATCCAACATTTTAATCCACCTTTCTAGCATCCCCCCTACCCAACATTTCAATCATGTCCATAAATTATGTCATCACATTTCTAAAAAAAAGTTTAACATAATATTCAAAATCCAACCCTACCGACATATACAAATTCAATACAAATGCAAGAATACAAATGCGAATATAACATTTCAATGCACATGGCTAGCACCCCCTGGGCGTTTCAATCATGTCCAACATTTATATTAGCCCACATTTCTAACTCCCACAATACTAATCATCATATGAGAAACGTTTTGCATAATATTCAGAATCCAAACTTACCAACGTAAACAAATCCAACACAAATGCAAATCCAATGCACATGGCTAGCACCCCCTGGCATTTCAATCTCCAACCCATTAAAATGCACACAATTTTCATCGTCATACCTATAATCACCACCACCATTTTTCTTCCAATCTCAATTAACATCGTCAATGCAGCCAATAATCAAACTCAAATCAATCTAATTCCAATCATGTCTAGCAGAATATCAACCAACAGTAGTTGAAAAAGTACTTACAATGAGATAATTCTATTAGTGGGCCATGCAACCGGTCTACCTACTACATCTTCAATATATTTCATTGAAGATGTAGACCTCCATAAGTAAGCTTCTAGTTTTCTTGCAACATCTATCCAAACTCTCGTGGCATCAAGTCTAAGAGGCACATGATGAACAGGGTCTGCTGGATCACTTGAAGACCAATGTCCTTCAGCAACTACCTCATTTGATCCAATCTAATCTAATAACTTCAACTTTCTCACATGCAAGTTATTATCTACACTCTATAATTAACAATAGAATATCATCAATTACCAATAGTAAAGCTCCATGTGCAAACAAATAAAAGTTTTAAAATTTAACGAGGGTGATTACGTGTCTGAAAAGGATGGTCCTTCATTTCGGTGAAGATAAAAATTAATTTATATTAGAGTATGAAATTGTACAAATTGGGAAAGTCAACTCCATTCACTATTTTCGTATTTATGTATACCTGCTTCACTATGTGCTCCATAAGGTTTTGCATATGATCAAATTTATTCTTCAATTCGATATATGATCTTTTTGAAGCTTTGTGTAGGCGCGATCATTTTAAGATAAAATGGAATATTTGGTAATAGTCATCTCATTTTCACATGCTCTAATTCGTCCATGTCTCTCATGACCAAGAACTTGAGATAAACAATCGTCAGGCAAATTCTATGTCCCATATGATGATGCACCTTGACTTAACTTATTCAAGTTTTTCTGAAATGAAATAATGTCATGCAAAATTGATTATCTAGTTGTGTGACACTAAATAGATAAATAATAAAATACTTCCAATAGCTTCAGCACCAGCCGAGTTTGTAAGTTCACCACATTTTTATATGTCTTCGTCCAAACACTGATTCTAGAAACATTTTCAAAGGTTGGGCTGCTTTTTTCTCTAAAGAACCAAATTCAATGAGTTAAAGATGGTTAATTTCTTTCTATTAAAAAAATAAAAATCTATATTTTACCATATTTTCAATCAATAGCGCATATCATCTACGGCTGCATGTGTGGGGGATTTGATTTTCTTCATCTCTTTAAATTTGGCACTTATTTCCTAGAGAAATGTATACATATGATATAAAAGTATTAATTTAACTATAATAAACTGTTAAAACAAAATCAATGACAAATTACCTTTGATTTTTCTCCCATCTTATCCTTTACATAAGCCTTCCACTCTTGAATTGAACTAACATTATCGGGCTTCAATTTCATCCTTTCTTGCTCGTTAACCGCATTTCTTATGCTAGTAACAATTTTTTACTAAGAAGACCTCCACAACTCTCCCATGTGTGAAATTATTATTTTCTTACATGATTCATCAATTGTATATAGCGCCTAACGATAAAAATGAAGTGTGTATCGATTCCCACATAACCTCCTTCATTCCCGTGGGAACCTTTCTCCAATATGCAATTGTTATGGGAACGATTTCCCGCAGAAGAGGTCCAATAAAAGATGATAAACTAACAAAAAATTCACTAATCGGTTGGCCCATGATGTTCATCTTTATGTTAATCTGATTATGACCCTCGACAGCAATACTCTTTAACTTAGTTGCACCTCTCCTTCGTGTGGTCTGTACATGAGAATCAAGTGTAGGCTCACATGAATTGGTAGGGGTGAAACTAAAATGTCTTCAAGTGCAACTCTCCGAGTGTTGGATGCAGGAGAATCATGTAGCTGGACATTAGAAGCAGCACACATAGCATGAGTAGGTGATGTCATGTTAGGTCGAGGATATGTCATGCTAGCTTCTGGAGATTTATCTCTAGATACTGTGTTTCGTATCGAGCATTTCTTTCTTGATGGATGGGAATCTGAAATTGATTGGGACTCTGTTTCCAAGAGTTTACATTGCAGCCTTTTCTTTTGATCTGCCATACTAATTTACCTATTCAATACGAACAAAAAATGCATTAGCAAAACATAATATTTATATCATCAATGTAATATTTGAATGAAATTAAATTAAAGGAAAGAGAAGTTATCATATACCTTCTTTTAGGCCTTTAAGTTCAAGACTTCCAAATACAATAAGATATATAAGTATGAAAAAAATAGATTGTAAAATATTGATATATATGAAAGAAATATGCATAGAATATTTTTATATAAATTGCATTTAGTCTAGAATAATGTCCTCACCATCAAGTCTTGCATAACTACATTCATCACTATCATTATCATTCATTTCAAGTATTGAAGACAACTCTTGAGGCATGAAATTCTCATCATCCTCGCCATTCTCTTTGTACATCTCCAAATCATATAAACCTCTAGGTGGTGAACAAAGAACACTAACTTTAGAGGTCTCATGCTCTCTAGAATAAAAAATTTGTTTTGCTTGTGATGCTAGTATGAATGGTTCCCTGATAGATTGGGATTATCCTTGGTGTAGATTGACGATGGTGAAACCATCTTCAACCCTAATCCCATTGCTTACATTTGCCTAGATACATTTAAAGATTGGAATTTTAAAAGTATAATAATCTAACAAAATTATGTCATGGATCACTCCATAATAAGAAACCACATCATAAAATTGTGGAACATCTCTAGCACTTGATCTGCACATAGTTGTTGCTTCAATCGTGACACCACTATTTTGAGTTGGCTTTTCTGCTTCCTTCGAATGAAAGCATTGTCTGAATAACATATCTAGCATAAGATATTTCTTGTTTTCTAGGACCAATGCAAGCCATTTTAGTATCCAACTCATTACTCGTAGAAGAGTTCATTTGAATCTATAAGAGAACATTAAATTTAATCTGTCAATCATTTGTAAAACTATTTGCAACATGTAATTAACCTTCTTCTTATTCCATGATGAAATTTTTATGCCTCTTCCATAGCAATGTATGAGTTCTTTCAAAAATTTTATTTGATCGTTGTAACTAGCTCAAACATATCCTAACATCAAATGTACACATATTGATAGGTGATATACCAATGTCGTGTCAATATAAATTAGTTGAATATTCTAAAAAACTTATAATTACTTACTTAAATAATGAATCGACCACACCCGTATTGAATAACACATACACACTTTCTAACATTTCTTCACTCATCATAATTGATGTTCCTATTGAGATTTGACGTCCTTCATGAATAATGTCGCTAATGAAATCTTGATTGTGACATTCTCCATGACATACTCCTATTTCTTTCTCCATAAACTCACTACAAAAGTCCACGCACTCTTTTCAAGATAACATTCTACAATACACCCTTCAGGTCATGCATGATTTCGAATATATCCTTTTAATATCTTCATATATCTAAAACTGAAAATTCACCTTTTAAAGTATTTTATACGTTTAGTACAATATTGCAAACTAAAGAATCATGCTTCTCGCCCCAAGTGAATTACTAAGTGAACAATTATGTCAAAGAATGATGGTGGGAAGAACCTTTCAAAGATGCACAATGTTTAAAGTACTTCATCTTCCATGGCTTGTATTATTTCTCTATCAATGGAATGCTAACACAATCTATTAGAAAAAGCACATAATCTGAATATTGCATCTTTGGGCCCTTTTGGTAGCAACCACCTTAGGGCTATAGGTAACAACTGCAGAATGAGAACATGGAAATCATGTGATTTAAGACCAAGAACTTTACAATCTTCCATTGATATGTAGTTTATAATATTAAAACTGTAACCAACCGGTAAGTTTAGATCGAAAAGCCTCCTACAAAAGGTTTCTTTCTCTCTTTTGGTTAATGAGTAGAAAGCAGAAAGAAGGACAATTCTAGATCCATCATCTTTTGAATGCAAGTCATGCTTAATATCCATATGTTGTAGATCCTTACATGCATTGATTCCATATTTTGATTTTCCTTTCACATTTAGCAATGTAGCAATAATGCTTTTGATATATATTTTTCTCAGTGTGCATCACGTCCAGATTATGACATAATATTAATGCATGAACATGTGATAACAACATATGTAGAAGTCGAAAGATACTAAGCTCCCAATATGGTATATCAAAGAAGATTCATCTTTTCTTCTATATAGTTTCCACTTCTTTGCCTATTTTCTTCCTTTTCTTACCACATTTTTCAAAATCGTTGACATAGTCTTTCGGTTCGAGAGAAACATTATGCCCAGTCATGATTCTAGGAATTTTCTCATGCTCCTCGTTCCCATCAAACCATGATTTCTTTGTCCTAAATGGATGAGATGAAGGCAGAAAGCGTCTGTGACCCATGTATGCATACTTACTACTGTATTTTAACCAGCAGGAATGTGTGTTTTCACCACAAACTGAACATGCTTTTTTTCTTTCTTAGTAGATCCAACAAGATTTTCATATGCTGGAAAATCATTGATGGTCTACATCAAAATAGCTCTCAGATCAAAACAAGATTTACTAAAAACATCAAAAGTGTGTGGCCCATTATCTCATAAATCTTGAAGATCTTCTCTTTTCATGCATAACCATGGTGGTAAGTTGTAGGTCATAAGCATGACTGGCCAACAACTATATGTACTGCTCAAACTATGAAAGGGATTAAAACCATCTGTGGCAAGTCTTAACTTAAGATTACGCGGATCATATGAAAAAGAAGGTCATTTCTGATTCACTAACTCCCACGCCACATAATCTACAGGGTGACACATCTTCCCATCATTACTCTTATTGTTTTGATGCCACCTTAAAGCTTCAGCAACTTTTGCAGACTTAAACATCCTCCCAAACCTTGAAATTATAAGAAAGTACCATAAAACTTTAGCAGCTACACCCTTTTTTAATGTTATTTGCACGTTCATCAACTTTCCACCCTGAAGAGCCACATCTTGGACATTTCTCCAAATGTTCTCTCTCTCTTTTCTAAACAAGTAGCAGTCATTCACACAAGCATGGATTTTTTAGTACCCTAAATTAAACTCCTTGAGAAGCTTTCTTACTAAATACATAGATCTTGGAATTACATTCTCATCCAGCAACATATCATGTAAAATTTTTTAAATTTTAGTTAATCTTTTATCAGACCAACCACTCTTGGTTTTAACTCTATACAAAACTACAATGGCTGATAACTTTGTGTATTTAGTACAACCTGGATATAAAACAGTTTCAGCGTCTCATAACTTATCCATGAAATCCTCATCTCCCCCTTCTAATTCCCTAGAATGTTTATCTTCAAATCCATAGGTTGATTCATGCATGTTGTGTGTGTATGATTTGTTTACTTCATTTGTTTAATCTTCTCTAAGTATTTATTCTCCATGGTGATACCAAGTTGTATATGTTAGATCCATTCCTTTTATGACTAAATACTCAAAAACCATGTCAATACATACGACTAAAGGATAAGTACAACTATTGGCTAAATAAGCATTAAAGTTTCATGCGTAGCTGTTTTATCTGTAAAGTAATATAGAAAATTAATACTAGTACAAATTTGCCAATCAATCAAACTAATAAGATAAGCAAATAAAATCTAGCAAAATACCTTTATAATACCTTCATTCCATGCCACGCAAGTCCTTTGCAACACGCAAATCATGCACACATTTTATTAAACTACAGTTAGGCCAAACTGAAACAATAAGCTAATTCATGATTTTAAACTACCAAACACCATAGTCTGAGTTAATGTTTGTTCAAGTTTGGTACATTCGCGTCCCTATACCTTTAGTTTCAGCAAGTTACTAATTCCCATTTACAAGAACAAATTAATTAAAACTTAACTTTTAACCCAAAAAAATAATTAATTAGCATTTCTAGTGATTAATTAACCTAACATACAAGAACAAAAAAAAAGTCAGTAGACTCAACACTCCTCTATGTTCTTTTGCTCCCCCCAAAAAAATCTAATCTGACTTTTGCTCCCTCAATCCAATATGATAACAATCAATTATAGACTGAACAAGCAGCTATGTCCATAGGAATGGCACTACTTGAGATCTGTTAGCAATAAAAGGTCCAAAGATAAACAAAATAATAATAACAGAATACAACAACACGGTCCAGCTAATTTTGATGGAGAGAGATTATGAGTGTCTAAGTCCCAAATTCATCTATGATAGAAACAACATATAACTATTAATATTATAATTCCACTCTGTATCTTTTGGGGAAGGCAACAAAAATTAGATGATGTACTACAATACCATATGCAACAAGTCCTATAAGACAAAGTTTTCAATCGAACAAATTATTAGGATGCTTCAACTAAATGAACGTTAATTTATAATGCATAGGGATAACATAGCCCAACCAATAATGAAATATTTAGTTTCTTTCAGCCATTTATTAACTCTCAAATTCTCAATAACAATGGCAATTTCCTATTCAGATCATCATGGTTGATGCAAATGGATAAATTTCTCAACAGCAGAGAAATTTAACTATAAGTAAAGAAATGTAACTAAATATGTAAAGCTTTTTTTGGCTAATTACAAGAACGAGATCTCGTAAAGAATCCATAATATATTCAAATAGATAATGGTTCAAGTACCACTTTACATAAAAACTAGATCAGTAGTAAAATAAGACAATGAAAAAAGAAAGATACTAATTCTTTTTTAGTCTGAATTAGAGCCAGAGAGCGAAACAATTTGAAAAAGAGAGGCTATTCTTAAAAGATATACTAAAAACTAGAAGCACCAAAAGTTTTTTAAATGTAAACACACATACATTAAATTTGAGGCATATAAGGAGAAAACCCTTGACTTAAATTCTTACATATAAAAACAAAAATGACATCTCCCATGCTAACCCTT
Organism: Datisca glomerata; assembly: GCA_003255025.1. Lineage (NCBI taxonomy): Eukaryota > Viridiplantae > Streptophyta > Magnoliopsida > Cucurbitales > Datiscaceae > Datisca > Datisca glomerata. The sequence goes on from QANY01008329.1 coordinate 387,703, forward strand.
GACTTAAATTCTTGGATACATATGGGAGAAGCAAAATGGATTACCAAATGCAGAAAGAGATTATAAGAAGTTACAAAAGCAAGAATCACCTCGAATAGCTCAATGCACTATCTCATCTTACTTTTGATTTCTATGTATTCTCTTCTCTTAAAACTCTAAAAGCTTGATCAAGCAGATATACCAGGTGGTGAGGTAATTTGCACACTTCTCTATTATCGGTAGGTAATATATGCTCTTCTTCAGTATAGGACTTCTATAAATAATGTGGTAAGGTAATAATTTACGCCACGGGCTTCATGTTGCCCAACATATACACATTGAGATTTCCAATCGACTAACTATATTCAAACAGAACAATCAACAAGAAAAAGAAGAAAAGGTGATGGGAAATCAAAAAGAAAATAAGATGAAGTTTTTAGGTAAATATGTCATTTTTATTTGTTAAATAGCTGATAAGAATAATAATAGTTAAGAAAATAATGGTTTTATAAAAAGTCAAAAAAAGTATAAACTACATTTATCATAATACCCATCAACTACATTTATTTGAAATTCCTTTATCCTAATTAATAACTAAACTAAATAGTTTTTTTTTAACTACTAGAAATATATTTACCCATTTTAAATTACTTAAAAAATTAAAGGATTGAATTATTATATTTAAATATAAATAATAAATATTTTAATTATCTTCCTATTTAATTATAAATAATAAGTCTCTACTATTATCTACAATTTAATTCAATTAATAAATTTTATATATATATATAGACAATATGTATTCATAATTTTTAATATCATTTATGTAAATAATTATTATCAGAGTAATGATTTGTTTGATTAGTTTACTAAAATGATTAGTATATATTCGTAAATAATTGAGTAAATCTTTATATAAATAGTTATTGCAATCCATATAAATATATAGAATTCCTTCTAAAATAAAATCTATACATATATTGCGAAAAAAATTCTACAATATTTATACTTCAAATTTATATTTATTTATTTTATTAGTAAACATATATTTGCCTAAAAATCACTACTAATTTCCCTAAAAAATAAGGAATTGCTCAATCTTTAAAAAATAAGCATTTAATGAAACAGTTATTGATTTTTTAAAAGAAAAAAAATGTCTAAATTAAAAAATATAATCACTCTCCATTTATATTTATTTATTTTATTTTTAAATTTATATTTTCCTAAAAATACCAATTAATTCTCTAAAATTAAGAGATATCTTTAAAAAATACGTTTAACAAAGAATTATAAAAATATATATAGGAGAAAATATTTAAAAAAAAGTACTTATAGAAAGATGGACAATAAATAAGAAAAGTAGATATAACTCGTGAGANTTGTTTCGCCAATTTTGGCTTTTATTATTAGTCTTATCAATTTCATTCTTGTTTAGATAAGAAAATATAATTACTATTAACTTATGGTTCATGCCTATTTTAGCCATTTATTCAATTGATAATAAATATATTAATTATTTTAGATATATAAGTTTATTTATCATTTAATAATTAATAGTAATTGTTTGGAGAAGGGTGGAACATGAGTAAAAAGTTATGGTCAAATTAACTTGATTATTAACATAATTATTTTAAAAATGCCTAAAAAACTATAGCACCTTACTTACTTGAATGGTTAAACGCTACATTTGTTGTAATAAAAGAGATAGGAGACCCATCTTGAAACAATTAGCCAGGAAGGGAAATTTAGATGTTTCTCAAATTCAAATGTTGGCCAGCAGCTGTGCTACAAATGAAAGGGTGATAGTCCAACTTCTACAGAAATCCATGCATGCATGCAGATGGAATAAGTACTAAGAAAGTTAGGGATACAAATTTACAAATTTCTTCTAGCAGTTGACAAATGGAGGTATCTGACCCTAATAGGCGGCTAGTGAATCATGAAAGTCTTGGCGTGGAATTGTCAAGATGCCTGGAGCCCTTTAACCATTCTCTTGAACCGAGGGCGTAAGAGTGCCCACCCTCCAGATTTACTTTTCTTCTTTGAAACCAAAAATAAGGCCTCATGGGTTGAAGATATTAAGAATATCTTAGAAGCATCCGGTAGTGTTATAGTTGATCCGAATGATTTGAGTGGTGTATTGGTTGTTTTTTTGGAAGGAAGATAAAATGGTCGAGTCCGTTAAATACTTTATTATTTTCATTGAAGTTAAAGTTTTTGATGGAAAAAAACATACATTGGAGACTTTTTGCGGTGTATATAAGTACTCAAGACAATGTTCTTGGAGAACTATTTAGTTTACTCACTGCTCGAATCAGGAGTTGGTGAAAATTGTGTTGTATAGAGCGATATTAATGAGCTTGTTTTCTCCAACGAAAAATCGGGAGGCCAACCCCGTAGTCCATTTTCCTTAGTTCTTCTCCCTTCTTTGATGAGAGAGGGAAACCTTATGGATATTGGTTATGTGGGTACGCTTTATACGTGTAGGAATATGACAACATAAATTAATCTTATATAAACGAAAGGTTGAATAGGTGCATTGTTTCAACGGATTGGCTTCTTGATTATCATTCCACTCATTTATATCATTGCCACGTTACTATTTTGTTGGTTACTTCTAAATTTATAAGGAGACCTAAAGCAGTATTTCGGTATGACAGAAGATGGTTGAATGTGGAGGGTTGAAAAGGTCTAATTTAAAATTGCTACCGGAGTGACTCTTCTTCGTTGAGATTGGATCTATAATCCAAACTTGATTCTCTCAGAATTGAGTTAATTGATTGGAGGCATCATAATCTTACGACTAATTCAAAGATTTCGATGACCAACTTGAACTTAAAACTGCGGAAAGCTACAGAGGACGCATAGAAGTATTGGCGTGAAAGAACTCGGGCTGACTGGCTTTCTCAAAGGGATCGTAATACCAAATTTTTCCATGCCAAGGTTTCAGGTAGAAGGAGGAACAACATAATTTTAGGACTAGCCAGCGAGTGGATTTCAGATAGACATGCTTTGAGAAATGTAGCTAAGAATTATTTTAGGAGTGTACTTTTTCTCTTCTTCCTCGTCCCTAGAGAAAATGATGAAGCTTTCAGTGGTTTAAGTCAACGGTTTGGTGAGGATGACCAGGAGATGCTTATCATAGCACTTTCAGAGGATGAAATTTATAGGCTGCTTTTGATTTGTCACTGACAAAATCATCTGGGCTGGATGGTTTTTTAGCGATTTTTTCCACCAGTGTTGGGATTCTGTGAAGGATGATGTGACTGTTTTAGTGATAGGTTTTTTCTTATCTAGTGTGCTTCCTCGTGACATCAACCTCACTCACATTGTTTTTACTCCTAAGACTCAAAACCCAAGAAATATGGCTCAATTAAAGTCTATCAATTATGTAATATAAGATCATTTCAAAGGTGCTTACCAATAAGCTCATATATGTTATTGATAAGATTAGGTGTTCTTTCTTTAATTGTTTTTGTTACAGGTAAGTGTTAGGGGTTATGTTCTCAAAACATATGTATTAACGTTTTGATATGAAATTTAATGAGAATTATATTTTTCTTATAATTGTTCTTTTAAATTATTGTTGACTAATTTATATAAATATATGAAAATTTCATGTTCACCAATGAGACTATTATATTGTATTGATACGAGAAAATTAAGATCATAGATAATGAATAAAATTATCAGCAATATATTAAAGTATGTAACCTTTAATGAATGCGTGTGATCTAGATCCGTATAATTTATGTGCATAGACATCTTAGTGAAAGTACTTTATATAATGAGATAGTATATGACTAGATTGATGTGGATTAATATATATATCAATGTACCGTTTATCATAAAGGTTTAATACACAACAATTCGATGATCATATGTAGATCAGTCTGAATCCTGAGTAGTTATGAACTCATATGTATGTCTACTGAATCTTTTGATTCACTCGTTAATGTTTGTTTGTAAAACAAGCTAGTGACTTTTGTTACGGAGATTCAGTGATGTAGATTACTGAGAACATGATCTTACAAAATTTAGAATCCAAGCTTTCCTAACGAATCGTATATTGGTTCCCTTAAGGTTGTGTTTGGTACTATAAGGTTAAGTTTGCAAAGATGCCTAGAAAGTGAGGGAGAAAAGGAGAGTACTATGTTTATTTTAAAATTTATGGAAGGTATATTAACATTGCGAGTATGTGAAGATATCCTCCATTGAAGGTATCTTAATACCCTTCTTAATTGAGGGGTATCCTCATTCCATGCATCTTCAACAATTATTTTTTCTCATATTTCCTAAATTACCCTCCTTACAAATAATGAAAAATATTTTATTTTAAGAGATAAATAAATTAACAATTGTATTGTACCTTTTTATAAATTAAATAAATCATGAAAGAAAAAATTAATTAATAAGTCATACATAAATATAATTTAGTTCAAGGATAAAATTAGAAATTGACTATTATACTGATAACATTCATATCCACATTCCATCAAAACAAACAAAGTACTTTAACATTCTTACCATTAAATCATAACATTCTCAAATGCTAACAAACAAAGTAATCTTAATTTTCCAGACATATACATTCCTACAATCTTATTCCGGAAATCATTTATTCTCAATCTTATACCAAACGACCCCTAAGTGTTAATTTTAGAACTGAATGATTATTGAGCTCAAATTTATAATAAGATTATAAATTAGTCGTTCACTAGTAGATTAATGATACTTAAGGATCAAGATGTATTTAGAGGGGTAAAATGATAATTTGGACCAGCTCTAATATACGAACCAATAATTAGAGGACAGAACTATATGAAATGATTATGTCAGTGGATTACATGAGAATACTCTATAAATACATTCTATAATCACTAAGAGTTCAATTCTATATTTATAGTGGAGAAATAAAGAAATTAATAAATAAGATTAATTAATTAAAGAGTTTAATTAATAATCTAGTTTCTTGGAGCTTAAGATTATAGGACCGTGGTCTCCAAGTCACCTCTGTACTACGCAGTTTAGGGTGTGAATATTTTAGGACATGAGAAAATTACTGACTTGCAAAATAAATTTTTATTCTGGGGTAAGTACATAATTATGAGATAATTATCGTGATTAATTAACTAAGAATTAATTGATTGAAAGAAAATATATATATATATATATATATATATAATTATCGATTATTTTTTTAATTATTGATAAGTGAGATAGAATATCTAATTTATGAAATTAGATAATTAAATTATTATTAGATAATAATTTGAATCAACTAAATCTATTATTTGTGAAATAACATATAAGATAATTGATAGGGATAATCAGATACGTTAATTTTGAATTAACTGATATTTATATATTTATTTGATTAAACTTAATATTTAATTCACAGTAATTGCCACGTGTCAATCACTTATTGGGTATCTAAGATTGACATTGACTACTGTAGTGCCATGTGACACTACAATAGTGGGGGTTCAACATTGTAGTGCCACACGACATTATCTAAAAAATATACAGATACTATTCTAATGGTCTCAGTTGATGAATGAGTTCATCAGCTCATAAAAAAATTGAATTGAGAACACAATTGGTGTAAGAGTGATTTTTCTCTGTGGTTAATAGTTAATCAAAACTCTTAAAGAAGAATCATCGTATTCTTTTAGAGAATTGTCTAACTAAAATCATTCTCAGTAAATCTCTAGATCTCATGTGTTGAGTACATCTAGAGATATAAAATGTGTCTTGTAATTTTTATGTCAGAGTTTACTCACCATTGGAACGGTTTCGTGAGGTGGAGGAACGATCGGTTTTTATAAGGACGCTTGATATAGACTATAAGAGGTATATGATTCCTAACCTTGTATATTGTAGATGTAATGTATAAATATATAATGGATCCTAAATAATTAAAAATTAGTTTTTAATAAAAAGTTTTTTATTTAATTATCATGGTATTGCACAAGGTTTATTTATTAAAATATTCGATCTTTATTAAAAGTTTAATTTTTAAATGGTCTCGAGCCACACACTTCTGCCGCACACGTGCCGCGACAACTAAGAAGTGTTATTATAACGATGCTTATATATATTATATGTTAAATGTTTGTGGGTTTTCTTGCATTATTCATATAATATGAGATATGTATGAAAAATAATGGATCATTAATTATATGGTGATTATTCGGTTAGGCTTTATACTTTTAATTTTTTCTTAGATCTTATGTAAGCCATTTTGGGACGTATAATTTCTTGTAAATTTATTTTTAATATTTATTGTAATTATTCCGATCGAGAGAAAAACGAAGAACGCAAGAGACGAACGGATAAGGAAAAAGAAAAACAATAGGAATTCTTTTAGAATTCTGGCACCGGCACCAGAAATTGGATTTTCGGTGCTGGCGCCGCCGATTAAAGCTGACCACTAATGTCGTCAGAATTTACTGTTCAGGTGACATCACAGAAAAAGTGGCACTGGCGGCGGATCTGGCGATGATGGTAGTCTGTGGCAACTGTTATCACATTTAGAGAAGTTTCACACAAGCTCTGATACCAACTAACCATATCACTGTATAGTTTTATGTCAATCTCATTGGTCTATGCTCATTTGAATGTCTGATATATAGTCTGAGGTTAATCTGTCTGACCCTAAGGACATATATTAATCGTTGGGTTGTTTTATCGTGATTAGTAATTGTTAAATTCGTGTGTTTATTATGTTGCATTCATCCATCACGTTTACTCTTCGAATTTTAGATATTTATCAATTATATTAAATCTTGTACTTTTTAAATTTCAGTTATCATTATTATGTCTACCAAGGGCAACCCTGTTACTACTTTACTCGACCTTGAGAAATTTAATAGTGATAATTTCTACGTTGGAAATCAAATATGAACTGACTGCTGATTTGTAAGAACCATAAGTTTGTTCTTACTAAGTAATGTCCTAAGGAGCCTGTTGCTAATGCCCTTAGCAATGTTAGAGACAAATATGATGTTTGGATCATATCAAACATTAAGGTGAAGCGCTACATGCTTGTGAGCATGAATGATATTCTGAGAACCAAGCATGAAATATTGGAGACTGCCTATGAAATTATGGAATCTCTACAGGTGATGTTTGGGCAGCAGTCTGATCAAAGTCGTCATGAGACCACTAGGAGCAATATGACGACTAAGATAAGAAAAGGGTACTTCTATGCAAGAACATGTTTTGACATGATCAACATAATGAACGAGGTAGAAGTAAATTGGGTTACCATTGATGAGCGGATTCAAGTTAGCATTATACTTGAGTCACTCACACCTATTTTTTTACGTTCGCAACCAACTATGTTATGAACAAGTTTCAATTCATCATGACCTAATTGTTGAATGAACTATAGATTTTTTAGTCACTAAACCTTAGAATGACCAAAGAGGGCGAGGCAAATGTTGTTGAGCAAAAACATTCTTCCAATATTATTATGAACAAGAAGAAGAATCTCTCATGTGTGTGTTTGATTGATCAATTTTATCCTTTCTTCCATTACCCTTGTCCCGGTCCAAGTTACAACCTATGAAAAAGACCTTCTTGAGTTTAGGAAGCTATGGTGAGAAATAGATGCTAGTGGTATGGGCTCCAGAGTGTAGTAATGCTTGAAAAAAAAAAGATAAAAAAAAGTTTGACTCATTCCTAAGCTTTGGACAATTTCCTTTCATTTAGGCGATAGTATGACATTTCTTATATTATTTTCACTCATTTTGTTGTGCTTTGTGATTGATTGCAATTATTATGATACATTCTTTCTTCGAAAGTAATTGTTACCTATATCATGTGAGATTTTGGGGAATGACATGCTTTTCTTGATAGTGACTTGGTTAGTTTAACATTTAAGAATTGGTGGATTTGGGAATCAAGGTTTTCTAAGCCATATAAAATGTATGTACTATTATTTGACTGTTGTTATTAATTTTGATAGAGAAAGGGAACGTAAAATGCTTTAAAAATAAAAATAAAGTCGTGACATCTTTGCTTTATAGTTATCTTTTTAGTTTATTTTTTATGTTTGCGGGTGCCATCACTGAGAGCCCTCACGAGATTATAACTCATCCACTAGGGTCACTTAAGAGTTTAAAGGCTTGTCACATACACTGCATGCAAACGAGATCACCTGTAAAATTGTTTAGTTATGATTTTTTTTGTTTAATTTTGCTCAAGAACTAGCAAAATCTATGTTTAAGGGTATTTATAAACATGATTTTAGAATGAAAATTTACTCCTAGTCTTATTTTTTAGTTACTTTTAAACATATTTTTTGGCTATTTTTAAGTATATAATTTGTCGAAGAAAGAGAAACAGAAAGTAGTGCCTCAGAAGAAAAATTTTCATCACAGGCAAAAAAGGGAAGCAGAACAAAGACTTTTACCAAACACAGTGGGTGTCTAACCATTTCTGAAAAAATGATCAGTAGGCATCCGTTAGAGATCATAGGCAACCGTTAGAGATTATATGTATATATACATCACTCACTCATTGTAAAGTATCAGGATTATCAATAAGAAATCAGTCATCATCTTTCTTTAAGATCAAAACACTAAAGGTTCATCATTTCTACATGGTATCAGAGCAACGATTCTGAGAACCAACACATACAACAGTATGGCAGAACCATCGACCTCCGGCCAGCTTCACCACCACAACACCAATCCCAGACTGACCTCCATCCTGCTCACTGGCCACAACTACATACCGTGGGCCAGGGCGGCTCGAGTGAGCCTGAAAGGAAGAGGCAGAATGGGTTTCGTGGACGGCAGTAAGCCAAGGCCAGACCGAAACTCAAAGGAATGGGACATCATAGACAGCCAGGTAATGACCTAGATAACTAAACCTGAGGTATTGCACAGTGTAGACATTTGTGCGTTGTTGTCTGTGTGCAGATCTGCTCTAACAGATCCGGATCTCTCCACTTCCTCCATTCGATCGAGTCGGTACCCATTACCCGAACTGGGTCCGTCCGTCATGTGGGCTCTGCGGTCTCGGTCGGGTCGAGACCCGTAACCCGCTCAGCTGAAGCCATCGGTATAAAAGGGGAATGTTTTCGCGGAGCCCCCTCGCTCGTCATTCTTCACGGAGCCCCCTCGCTCGTCATCCCCGCGCTCTTTCTGGAACTTTCTCTGGTTCTGCCGGAGATGAGGGTGTAGGTTCCAGCACCGGTCGTGGGTGTGGCCCTCCTTTCGGTAGTGGCTGCACTTCACCAGCTCGCTTGGCTGTCCGCGGTGCCTTCCCCCTTCCCTAGGGTTAGGGTTTCGGAGGGAGCTGTGGGTCGCTATGGCTAGTGCCTCTGCCTTGTCATCTGTGGTACTCACTCGTCGCATGGTTTCTTCTCTTTGAACCATGGTTGAGACCGTGAAAAAAGTTGGCTTCTCCGTCGACATCAAGATCTGAGCCCGGAACGCCTCGTAGCTTGAGTCGAGGGCCGTCAAGAAATGGAACATCATATCATGTTCAGCCCGCTCTTGGAGTTCCTTCATGTCAGTGGTCATCGGTCTTAGGGTTTCGAGTTCTTTGAAATTAGATTTTAAAAACCCGGTCAACTCCGGTACTGATCTGTCCCTCTATTTTTCTTGGGAGATCTCTCATTTTTGTTTTTGTGAAACAGGACAGGAACTCTGAGAAGAAATCGAGAGCAATTATTGTGAACAAAACAATTTTGTTCTGTAGCTTAGAACAATTTCATTCTGTAGCTTGGAACTTCTTATCTGTAGCGCGATACCTCAGGTTCATCTATCTGCAATACTGTCAATTATTTTTCTAAATCTGTAAATTTTTGTCATAACTTAGAACATTGGATAATAGACTCTGGTGCCTCAGACCACATGACTCATAACATAAAAAACCTACATAGTCTCACTAAATTAGAAAAACCACAACACGTGACGGTAGCCAATGGAAATAAAGTTCCAATTTGTGGCATAGGGTCCACCACATTTTTCACAAAAACCATTAACAACGTACTTTGTCTACCCAATCTTAACTCCAATCTCCTATCCGTCAGTAAAATAACCAAAGACTTCAACTACAATGTTACTTTTTCACCTGACAAAGTAATTTTTCAGGATCGAGTCACCAGGAGGAAGATTGGTGAAGGGAAATTTAGAAACGGTCTGTACTACTTAGAAGATACGGACAAAACATTCCTTTCCACCTCCAGTACAGTACAAAAAGATAAAATATTACACTGGAGATTCGGTCATCCCTCCGAAAAAATCCTAAACAAATTACTCGGTTGTAATTCAGACTCTAGCAGTTGCTCAGTCTGCAAACTCTCAAAACAAACCAGGTTACCTTTTCCACTATCTAGTAGTACGACAAAACGATGTTTTGAATTAATTCATTCTGATATTTGGGGACCCGCCCCAGTTGATTCATATAATAAATTCAAATATTTTGTTACATTTATTGATGATTTCTCTCACACCACATGGTTATATCTTTTGAAATAAAAAAATAAAGTCTTCAGTCGTTTTCAAGAGTTCAATAATTTAGTTGAAACTCAATTTGAAACAACCATAAAAATCTTTCGGTCTGACAATGGAACCGAGTATACTAACAACACCTTTTTTGAGTTTTTTAAACAAAAGGGTATACGACATCAAACCACCTGTATCCACACCCCCACAATAAAATGGTGTCTCAGAACGCAAAAACTGACACCTTCTTGAAATGACTAGGTCTCTCCTCCTCCAAAACAACATACCCAAAAGATACTGGTCCGATGCTATACTCACAGCAACCTACCTCATCAATTGGTTACCCAGTGTAAAATTGCATCTGAAAAGCCCCCTAGAAATTCTCAAGGTTAGGAAAATTAACCTAGATCATATACAAGTATTCAGATGTACATGCTTTGTACACATTCCAAGACTTGATAAATTGGACAAAACCTCAGTCAAAACCCTATTTTTGGGGTATTCCGCTGAGAAAAAGGGGTATAAGTGCTCCGACCCAATAAACCATAAACTCTACATCTCACGAGATGTACAATTTTTAGAACTAGAATCCTATTACCCAAAGGACCCCGACAACCATAACCACCACCAAACGTTTCCGCTACTTAACAGTATTATTTCCTCTGATATCATAAGACAGGAACAGGATACCGCATCAACCGCGCCTAAGACAACTACCTCAGGGGGAGCAACTGATGAGGCAACTGTCACTGATGAAGCAGTAATCGTAAGAAGGTCAACAAGGCAAACTCAACCCCCAGCAAGATTAAAAGACTATGTGTCCCATCAGGTTCTATACCCTATCCAAAATTTCCTATATTATGATAAAATCTCTAACATCCATAGGACATACTTAGAAAAAATTGATGAAACAGTTGAGCCAAAGACCTATCAAGAAGCCCAACTCGACCCCAAATGGAGAAAGGCGATGAATGAAGAACTTCTAGCCTTGGAAAAGAATGAAACTTGGGACATAATCCCACTACCCAACGGGAAGAAACCTGTAGGATATAAATGGGTCTACAAGACCAAATACAACAGCAACGGCACTATCGAAAGATATAAAGCCCGACTAGTTGTCAGGGCTTTACTCAGACATATGGAGTGGATTACCAGGAAACGTTCGCTCCAGTGGCAAAAATGAACACGAGAAATGTGTTACTATCCGTTGCCACCAACCTCAGCTGGGAACTATATCAAATGGATGTAAAAAATGCATTCCTCTAAGGAAATCAGGAAGAAGAAGTATATATGTCCCTACTCCAGGACACGAGAAAGCAACGTACCCATCTCTGGTATGTAGATTAAAGAAGACTATCTACGGCCTGAAACAGTCACCAAGCGCATGGTATGGAAAATTAAGCTTGTCTCTTTTAAAAATTAATTTTGTCAAAAGCTCTGCTGACTCATCTATGTTCGTCAAACACACGCAACTCCACCACCATCGTTTTAGTCTACGTAGATGACATCATCATCACCGGAAATAATCACGATGAAATATGGAGTGTTCAACAATTTCTAAAAGGGAAGTTTGATATTAAACATCTAGGAAAACTGAAGTATTTCCTAGGGATAGAAATAGCTCACTCGAAAAAGGGACTGTTTCTACCTCAAAGAAAATATATCTTAGACTTGTTAAAAGAAACAGGCATGATAGGGGCAAAACCTGCTAGTACACCAATGGAAACCAATATGAAAATATGACTTAATCATAGCAAACCATTAATTAATATAGGCCAATATCAAAGACTAGTAGGAAAACTAATTTATCTAACGGTTACAAGACCAGATATCACTTTTGCAGTTAGCGCTATCAGTCAATTCATGCACGCACCCTGCACAAATCACCAGGCAGCCGCAGAAAGGATACTCAGATACCTTAAAGGAACACCCGGTCAAGGGATATGGATGAAGAGAACGGGGGCAAACTCCGTAGTTGGATACACTGATGTAGACTGGGCAGATAGTTATGATAGAAAATCTACAACTGGCTTATGTGTCTTTGTCGGTGGAAATCTAGTAACCTAGAAGAGCAAGAAACAAACAGTTGTAGCAAGGTCAAGTGCAGAGGCAGAATATAGAGCCATGGCCTCCACTGCTAGTGAACTCACATGGATTAGACATCTCCTTCAAGACATGGAGGTTGAGATTAAAAAAATGACAGAGATGCACTGTGACAACCAAGCAGCACGTCATATTGTAATGGACCCCGTTTTCCACGAGAGAACCAAACACATTGAAGTGGACTGTCACTTCATAAGAGAGAAGGTATAGTCGGGAGAAATCACCATTCCTTTTGTACGTAGTGAAGACCAGTTGGCCGACATCTTCACCAAAGCCCTCGACAAAAATAACCTCCAAAGAATGCTTAACAAGTTTGAGCTCGATCAACCTATACGAACCCAACTTGAGGGGGAGTGTTGAAGAAAGAGAAACAAAAAGTACTGCCTCAGAAGGAAAATCTTCATCACAAGAAAAAAAGGGAAGCAGAACAGAGACTTTCACCAAACACAGTGGGTGTCTAACCATTTCTGGAAAAATGATTAGTAGGCATCCGTTGGAGATCATAGGCAACCGTTAGAGATTATATGTATATATACATCACTTACTCATTGTAAAGTATCAGGATTATCAATAAGAAATCAGAACAAGAAGTTCATCATCTTTCTTTAAGATCAGAACACTAAAGGTTCATCATTTCTATTTTTATTCATTTATTTATTTTAAATTATAAGTAGATAAAGTATTACGGCTACTTACATTGAACTTAACAGTTTCCTTACCAACCGACTCTAGCATGTGTAGTGTTACAAAATTCAGCCTGATAACAGTTAATAACAATTTGTAGTTGTTATGCTGATACAAGATACTTTTGTTGCTAGGGTATCAGAAGGCACTAAGAAAAATATCTTGGATGTATTAGCCACCTTCCATAGCGTTGCCGTAATATGAAAATGCTAACAGTGAAAGAGAGGTCCATCCCTTCCTGATCATTCAAAATTCGTTGCGTTCTTCTTTCGAGCTGATCAGTCAGCTTCCAGCCACCCAACCAATCTTGTTGATCCTGACCTACAGAAAGGGGTGAATGAGGTAAGAGAAGCCCTCATCCGTCTTTCGGTGACCAGGAGAGGCTCCAACACTGGTAGGTAAGGGCGAAGTCATCATAAGTGGTTGACTGGGCCTAGGAACGACCATCGGTCGAGGCCCGCGAGCTTTTAAGGCAAAGTCGTCGTTTTTCGCTCGTCTTTCATACGTTCTTGTATGAATTGCATAAGTCATTAGTTCGTCTTAGAGAATGGAATTAGGAATGAGATTTTCGTCTTATTGTAGGTCGGTCATCTGTTCAAGCTGGAATTCCATCTCTTGTTTGGTTTCTGGGACCGGTTTTTGTTCCTTTGTTAAAATCAATATCTATGTCAGGCTTCCCTTCCCGGTTGTCCTGTCCTGTTCAATCCGTTCTTCTTCTGTCCAATCGGCCTATCAAATTTTTACAGTGCGATGGTTGGCTGTTCACGGACTAGCTGTACCTACCCTTTCTTTTTGGGGTCAATATCAGCAATGCAGTTCATCCAACGAGAAACCTAATCTGAATTATAGAGCTACGACACAATCAAACCCGAACGAACAAAATGATGAATGAAATCGTACCAGGGGATTCTGACTTCTTTTTTTACTCGCTGTTTTCTTTTCCTATTATTTCTTCAATTAAGAGAAGAAAAGAGTCAACTAATGTAGTGGACCGAGGCAAATGCAAAACTTCCAATTTACCGGATAGTACATGGTTTTGCCCCCATTGACTTCTTTATAACTGAACCACCTTCAAGCCAAGATCCCCTCTCACAACATCGTCCAAGGATACAAATACTAGAACAGCTGTGGGAGAGAAAACTAGTATTCCTAGAAGTTAAAGGGTAGAAAACTACATAAAGAATATACCAAAGCCATTGAAGTCATAACATTTCCTAGTAAGTAAAAATGAAATAAAGTCCTAAATCTTCTATCAACTTTTCACTTAATACTTTTATTTGGGTATGACATAAATTCAAATCACGATCTTGGATGACCATAAAAAAAATTCTTAAATTAACGTAAAGTTTGCTATGTTGGACAATTTTGTAAAGATGTGCTCAAATATGTTTCTCCAATTGACAAAAGTAAGAAATAGAGTCACAATTGGTAAGCCTAGAGGCTAAAGTTTTGATGAATTTGGTTAGGATATAGAGCGAATAGAAATAATCTCACTATAGCACCAGAATGGACCACTCTAACACCTCGCTCAAGCTCCTTCCACATAAGTAGACAGATGTTCAGAGTTCTTATGGGCGGGAAAAAAGGACGAATATATTTAATGTCCCGTGAAAACACAGTAATAATTGAAAAGACATGTTCATTCCTAGTAAAATTAGTTGGGTCTTTTAGCAGTCATGGAACACAATAAAGAGAACACTAATCTCTTGAATTGTGAAGTCATGGCTTTGCTTAAGGTACACTGCCTCCCCGTTATTGTAGTTAGCCTTCAGAAAGTAAAAGCATGTAACAATAAAAAGTCCGGGAAAAATTGTCTAGGGATAACATGAAGGCGCATGTTCCAGTGAAAAAGAAGTATACCAGGTGAACTAGATTAGTAATTTTTCACTCTGCAACTTCAGCACGAATGTAAGTGTTCCTACTGACATAAATACCTAACACAAACAGATATTTGTTCCAAACATCTAAACAGAAGAAGACATCATAATGAAGTTCAAGGAAAAACAACACCAAATTTTTGTTTGTCGCCTTTACATATGTCATCAGATTTTTATCACATGTACTAAACCTTTAGTTATACCATACCAAGACATAAGTAGCCCTCAGTTATCAGTCACTCAAAAGCCCAATTCCACTAAACAAAAAAAATTTAAGTAACAAAATTAATTTGCTGGTATTCATTGATTTACAGATTGTAAGCTAAGTATGCCATTTTGAAATTTCCATAGAGTTCTGGAGCTACAGTTTATTTTATCCTTACCAAAATACTGATTGAGTGTGTAATATTCAAATTATAAGGTAACAAAGAAATTGTTCAATATGTCATAGATAGATAACCAATGATTGAGAGAAAAAGATAATTTGACGATTCTGACACAGCACTTTTTCTATTTGTCGACTCAAACATGGTGACACTTTATTCTAGAGTAAATGAAGATCAAACGAAGTCGATATGCTGAGGCGATTCTGAAACATTCTTGGGCTCTATACACTACAGGGAGAGGGCATCAATATCCATAACATATTGTGCTCAAAATAAGGAGAACAACTTTACCAACAATGCGAATTCTTCGTCTTAAAAGCAACATTTTTCCCCACAAACCCTCATAATTTTTCCCCACAAACCCTCATACTATGATTGCAGAAGCATGTAGTTTTCAATAACCCCAAAAATTTGAACAAAGTACGAGCCAAATTTTAAGCCAGTAATATCACAACAAACTGAGAAACATTCATAATTCAAAACCAATTCTGAGTTTACTTGCCAAGACTTCAAACAAGCATTGTGCCAAAAACAGAGGGTTGTGAAGGGTATACCTCCTGTAAAGGGATCTTCCCTCTACTTAATTCAAGTTATGAAAATAATAGAATGTCGGATTGAAAAGAGATTAAATGTGAGAGGGATTCAAGTAAAATGCAAATCTTAACTTGAATTCAATTGCCTTCTTATGATACAGAGAGTGGTATTTATAGGCCTTCCCTTTCATGGCTGTTTTAAAAGGATAAAATAAAAATCTACTTTGATTGTGTTGATTAATGAAATCGTGATAGTTACAATAACCTCCTTGACCAAATCTGGCTCTTAGTTGGGTGCTTGAACTGCCACATCATCTTCAGTCTTCTCAATATTTTTCTGTCATTTGCCTTCTCATTATCTTTTGACAGCTCAGATATCCTAGATTTTTTATTGACCTATTTTGTACAAATGCCCATGTTTTATTCGACGGCTGTAAGCCATTTATGTCAAAATATCGAACCCTCGATATGTTACTTCTTGGTTGTTGATGACATCATTCTCTCTAATCATTACTTTCTGTTTGACGTCATTTCAATTATCCACGCCATCATTTCCTTTCTTGGGTGAAGGGGGCATTTTGATTTATTCAGATTATGCTGCTTTACTTCTCCTATATTCACACTCCACATGTTTTTATCTGTACACTTATTACTGCTACATACCGCTTCGACTTTTAACGGTTATTTTTTTACTTTGAATCCACCATTTGGCTCTCACGGTAATTTATTTAAGAAAAAATATTACCCTTTCTTCTTCTTCTGGAGCGTATTTTCTCAGTAAGTTTATTTCTAATTTTTCTTCTTCTCTGATTTCCTCAAATAGCACCCTGCTTTTCTCCTTTTGTTCCTAGGATTAGGTATAAAGATGAGTTTAACCTTTTTGTATCTCAGTATCATAGGGCTTTCCCCGATGAGGTTTTTTGTTCTTATTTTGATGGTGACCTCATCCACCTGGCCTCTTTTAAATCCACAGGAGTTAAACTTTAGAACCAAGTACATTGCCTTAAGCTTTAGGTTCATTTCTCCTCTTTATTTTAAAAAAATTCCATTACCATGAGCTTCGCTTACCAAGTTTACCCCAAACACTTACAAGATACTCTTGTGTTTTGAGTTGCTAAATAGATTATTCGATTTATATTTAGGTCTTAATGAATTTCTCCTTCTTTACTCCATTAGGGAGATGAATGGCAACTACTTTGCTGCTCCAAGGAGTGGCCTGATTGGTAGTCCATTAATATTGGACTAGTCGAAAGGTGATAAATGGTGGACTGCCGAGTCATTCAATGTTAGTGGGGATTAGAGAGGAGGCGGTAACCTCCATATTCTGACTAAGTGGAAATCATTTGGTAAGTGACTCTGCTCCTCTGCATCTCGTTCTTTCTATCATATTTTTTATCTTTTTTTTAATTTACTGAATTTTTATTTTCTTTTTTTAGACAAGAGCAAGAACTCTCATAGGTTTGAGACTCCTAATGACATAGCCAAGATTTATACTGCTTACGGGGTTGCTAACTATGATTTGGAGTGGTTACTTGATCCTGTGGAAATTCCATTTCTTGACCCTCTTCCTCGTCCTTTGCCTTCTCCTGCCATCACTCCTCGACAGTTGCCTCAACCCATTGCTTCTATTGACAGTGCCTCTTCTACTACCTCTACCTCTTTTATTGAAGCTTTCAACAGTATGAGGCCTATTTAGCTTTCCTTCAACATTCCAACCCGCGAAATGTCCGTCCAAGGCTTGTGTATTAGCCTCTTCCTTTAGTTTTCTTAGTTTTCCTTTAGTTTTCTCACTCCCCCCTTTGTTCCCCTCTGGTTCCACATAATTCTTCTCCCCTTTCTACCCCGGCCATCCGCCCTTCCTTTCAGTCGGAGCCTTCTACCCCACTGCGCCTTTTTATTCTAGTAGGGCCTTCTTTACAAGATTTTGGGTTTGGCACCTCTGAGGCAGCCCAGTTATGATCCATGTTTCCTCAGGGCCCTAACCCAAAGATTCATTTTGATACTAACCTCATGATCGACCGTGAAACCTCTCACCTGATCATGAGCCACCTCCAATGCGCTGCCAACTCTGATCAACTTAGGAAGAAACCATTGAGGCTCTTTAGAAGGAAGTCAACCAAAACCTTCTTCAAGTAATAGTCAGGCATGAGAAAGAAGTGTCATTCTTGAAGCGTCATCTTGCCGTTGGTGAGGCAAAAAGCCAAACGAAAGCTGCCAGGTTTGAAGGTGTTGAGGTAAGGGTCGAAGCTGACTTGCGCACACAGGAGGCCATTCGACTGGTTTCTAAGAGGATTGAGACTTTAATAGTTAAAGTGTTAAAGAAGAAGGAAGATGAAGCTTATGAGCTTTACACTGTCTAGTTCAGACTGCTAGAAAGGGACGCTTACACTAGGGTATTTTGATGGCGCCGCTTTAGCCACCCTCACTTTGAACTAATAGAAGCAGCTCCTCCTCCTAACCAAGAGAGTGTTTCTACCCCGAAGGCTGCTGAAGCTGTCAACAAAGAAGTGATTTTTGAGGATTCACGAATGTCATATGATCCGTTGGTAGAGCACATTGTGCAAAACTGAACTTACTTCTATCGCTCATGATGCTACTTTCCTTTTTTCTTTTTCTAGTTTCTGTTATTGTACTTTGAACTTTTTCCCTATCAATGAAATATCTTCTTTTTTTTCTTCAAGTGTCAACATTTCTTTTGTGTATATAAAATGTTTTTATTATATTGTCTTGAATAGCCATTTAGCATTATTAGACATTTTTCCTGGATTTGCCTTAAATAGCCCCTTAGCACACTTAGACTTTAACAGTCAGGATAATACTGGATAGTACTGTATAAAATCTATTGGTGATTGGACTGTACTGTATTGTATTGAATTAAGTAGTGTTGCCCAATGTTTGGTGCTATATCGGTTAAAAAATTATACTACTGTACACTGTTTGGTACATAATAGTATTAGATTGTAAAATTATCTTTCATCATTTATTCTTGAACCTACATGTTATTTTGAATTTTTTATCACAAACAAAAATTTTTAATACTTTCAAGTAGACAATACATTCCATTATTAAAAATTCTTTAAAATATATAGATAGAATAATATTAATAGATACATTCAATTATTAAATAATATTAATCGTATTAGTTAATACGGTGATATGAGTACTATTTAGTCTCATCGTATTAGTTAATCCAAACAGACTATCAAGTCAAACGTAGGACAGTACTAAAATAGTACTGTCTAGTACTCGCAACCAAACAAGGCCTTGGGCACTTTCTTAAGTTTTGCTTTAAGTTGCCGCTACGCTCATTTATGCATTTTCTTGATTTTTACCTTTAGTGGACTTGGCACAATTTGGTATTCTCTTGAATTTTTCCTTAATCGGCCGCTTGACTCATTTAGGCATTTTATTGAATTTTGCCTTAAGCGGCCGTCTTGGCATACTTAAGCATTTTCTTGAATTTTACCTTAAGCGGTTGTTTGGCTCACTTAAGTTTTTTCTTGAATTTTCCTTAAACGTTCATTTGACACGCTTAGGCATTTTTCTTGAATTTTACCTTAAGTGGCTGCTTGGCTCACTTAGGCATTTTCTTAAATTTTGCCTTAAGTTTGCTTGGCACACTTAAGCATTTTCTTGAATTTATCTACAAATGGCCATTTGGCACACTTAGACATTTTCTTGAATTTTGCTTTAAATGGCCTCTGGCTGACGAAGGTATTTTCTTGAATTTTACCTTAAGTGACCGCTTCAAACACTTAGGCATTTTCTTGATATTTGCCTTAAGCGACCGCCTGACACACTTAAGCATTTCTTGAATATTGGATTCTTTCAGTTCTTTCAATTTTTGGTTTCCCTTCTTCTTGAATTTGCGCCTTTATGCTCCCCCTCTTATTATATGTGGGCTCTCTCTCTCTCTTTTATTAGATTCAGACATTACACAACATAGTGATATTTAAACTAACCAGAAAAATAAAGACACAATTTTATGTGGAAAATATTTTAATAGGGAAAAAACCATGGATTTGGAGATATTTTATTAAATAAAAGAAAGCGTTAACGTCATACATGATATTTTCTTAAGTGGGTTGCGTTCCATGGTTTTGGATGGTCTGCCTCATCGTTGGTATTCAACCAAGAGCCTCTTCCTTCTACCGCCTTGATGATGTAAGCCCCTCCCCATTTTGGGCCCTTGTTCCTTCGTTCAGTTGCATGATTCGTTTCATGATTGAATCACCGAGTTGGAAGCTTTTACTTTGACCCGCTTTGTGAAAGAGGATCTTTGTTGGTTGTATCTTTCCAATCAAATAAGATTTATCTCTTTTTTTTTCTTCTAGCATCTCTAGTTACTTCTCCATAATTAGAATTTTCCTTTTGGTTAATGTTTGATGTTATAGTCGGGCAGTTGACTTCCACAGGAATGACCTATTTTACTCTAAATGCTAGCGCAATGGGGCCTGTTCAGTGCACTTTCATGGTGTAGTGCGATAAGCCCATAATACTGATGACAGATCTTCAACTCATTTTCCTTTTGTTTCCTCAAGTCTTTTTTTAATCCTTCAAGTAAAGTGCGTTTTGGCCTCTCAACTTATCCGTTTCCTTGCGGATAATATAGTGTGGAGCAAAGATTTCATCTCCAACCCTTCATAGAACTTTCTAATGATTCACCCAATAAATTGCAGCCCATTGTCCAAGATTATGATCTTTCGTATTCCGTACTTGCATATTATTTCTTTCTACATAAAACTCTTTACCTCTTCCTCATGGATTCTTGCTAATGCTTCTACTTTTATCTACTTGGTGAAGTAATATGTGGCCACTATAAGGAATTTATTTTGGAGTTGGTGCCGTTGACAAAGGTCTGATGATGTCTAACCCCTACTACATGAAAGGCCATGGACTCACTAGGGTTTGGATCATTTTAGGTGCCATTTTGGGAATGGAAGCATACTTCTGACACTTGTCACATTTCTTAACATATTCATTTGCTTTAGCTTACATCATGGGCCAATAAGGAACTGGAATGAGATTGTGTAGTGAGAAACTTGAGGTCTTTAAGTTAGAAACTTGAGGTCTTCAATACGAATCTTTAGGTCTTCAAATGAGAAACTTATATTCTTCAAGAAGAAAAATGAAATCTTCAAGTGAGAAACTTCAACTATTAATGGGATCCTAAAAAATCTTTAACATGAAGTCAGGAAGAAATGGTACCTAGAATTTATTAAGAGAAGTGAACCATCCGATCGACATTGCCTACACAAGAATGTTTGCTGTCTCTTGAAGAATGCAAGACAAATCTAGAAGACTTCAAGGAAGTAATAATTTAGTCAGAATTTCACAAGCATAGAGAGTTACCATATCTTGAAGTTTTCAAGATGGTTTTGAGGACTTAGAGTGGGGATGTCTCTACATATTTGGGGAATACTCAATGTGAAGTAAGTTAGTTAGCTTCTCAATTAGTAGCATTTTTTGGTAGCAGTTGTAAAAATATTGTAAACAACTTATTGAAGTAAGTTAGTAACTGTAATATAATTATTTTCAAGCATTTGATTACTGAAGCATCAATACAAAACATTCTCTCTCTCTATCTATCTATCTGTATCTCTATCTCTCTCTACTTCATCTTCTTATTGTATCAAAACTCTATCTTATGGTGACCTAGAGGTCATAAATTAATGCTTTTTGTGAACCACTACACTTCCCCCTTAATTCGATTACTGAAGCATCAATACAAAACATTCTCTCTCTCTATCTATCTATCTGTATCTCTATCTCTCTCTGCTTCATCTTCTTGTTGTATCAAAACTCTATCTTATGGTGACCTAGAGGTCATAAATTAATGCTTTTTGTGAACCACTACACTTCCCCCTTAATTCGATTTATAGCATAAATAAAAAGACATTGGATAGACTAGATTGTAGTGTCAAGATATGGATAAAAAGAGTGAGGATGAGTTTGACTACATAATGAAAAACTACAATACGATATAATTTTGTTAAGCTTGAAGATGACAATGTTAAACTCTCCCATGGGAAGTTTCATTTTTGTTCACTTTATTTCTCAAATAAAATTGGTTGTTGAATATACAACTATAGGTTAGCATGTGAGTTCATTGACCTTGAAGTCTTTGAATGTAACATTTAAGTCTTTAAGTGCACACTTCGAGACATCAACTCTGAAATTGATTTGCTTCATGTGTGAATTCACTTCAAGTTACACAACTTTTCAAGAGTTGGATTTCCTTCCAATATTCCTAACTACGTAATGGAAAATCTAAAAATGAGACTTTTGTTAATCTTGAAGATGACATTAAACACTGACCTTTGGCAAGGTTTTTTTTCACTTTCTTTGTCTAATAACGTTTGGTGTAGCATATACAGCTTTAGGTTACCTTTGTATCAGAGTTCATTGACCTTGAATTCTTTGAGTGTAAACTTGAAGTCTTCAAGTGCACACTTCGAGACAACAACTCTAAAATTGAACTATTTCATATATGAATTCACTTTTAGCTGCACAACTTTTGGAAATTAGGATTCATTTCCAAAATTCCCAACCATATGATAAAAAATATACAATACGAATTTTTTTTTTAATCTTGAAGATGACACCGTTAAACAATGATCCTTGGCATGTTTTTATTATTTCATTTTTTATGTCAAGTATATACAGCTATAAGTCACCTTAGTATCTGACTTTGGTGACCTTAAAGTTTTCGAGTGTAACATTGACGTCTTCAAGTAAACACTTTAGGACAATAACTCCAGAATTGAATTACTTCACGTGTGAATTCACTTTTAGTTCACAACTTTTTTAAAGTCAGATTCACTTCCAATATTCCTAACTATATAAGGAAAAATCTACAATACGACCCAATTTTGTTAATCTTGAAGATGACATCGTTAAATACTAATCCTTGGCAAGTTATTATGTTCACTTTCATTGTTGAATAATATTAGTATCTGTATATACAGCTATAAGCTACCTTATTATCTGAGTTAAGTGCCCTTGAAATCTTCAATATAACCTTGAAGTCTTCAAATGCACACTATGAGACATCAACTCTAAAATTGAATTACCTGATGTGTGAATTCACTTCCAGTTATAAAACTTTTCAAAAGCTAGATTGACTTCCAATATGCCCAACAACATAATCGAAAATCTGCAATACGACACAATTTTGTTAATCTTGAAGATGACGTCATTAAACATTGGCCCTTGGCAAGTTTGTTTTTGTTCACTTTATTTGTCTAATAATATTCTTTGTTTTATATACAACTACAAGTTACCATAGAATTTGAGTTTAGTGGCCTTTCAGCCTTCGAACGTAAACTTGAAGTCTTCAAGTGCACACTTTGAGACATCAACGCCAGAATTGAATTACTTCACGTGTGAATTCATTTCCAGCTACATAATTTTTTGAAAGTCGACTTCACTTCCAATATGCCTAACTACAGATGGAAAATCTACGTCACGACACAATTTTGTTAATTGTGAAGATGACACTGATAAACTCTGACCCTTAACAAGTTTTTTTGTTGTTCACTTTCGTTATAGCATAACATTGGTTGTTATATATAACTAGAATACCATGGTATCTGATAGAAGTGTTAAAGTAAAGAATGTATGTGATCATGTAAATGCGGAAATATAAAGTAAGAAAATAAAGTAAATTGTTGAAACTTAAAGTGTGGAAATTAAATAGCTGAAAATTAAAGTGTGAAAAATAAACAGCAAGAAATAAAAAAGAGAATGAGAAGAAGATAGGTACACAATACATTTACGTCGTTTGGGAAATCCTTTCTCGACGTCCACACTCCAAGGCACCCTTGGATATTTTTAATTCCACATTCTTCTTACGGGTAAAGACCAAACCTTATAAAAACTCAATTGACTTATAGGTGCCAACTAAACCTCGAATGCTATGTGTTTCGAGATTAAGTGATTTCTTACAAGAACTCTCAACAAAATAGAATCTCCATTATAAGCTCACAAAAAAATGATCTTACTTACTCAAAAAATTTGTAAGCTTTAGCTCAAAATATGAAGAGAAAGTGTTTTGAAAGAATTTTAGGAGCAAGTCTTTTGGCTGTGAACTGAATTTGTGAAAAGAAATGAAGTATATTTATAGAGAAGAATGAGGTTAGGGTTTTGGGAGAGAAAATTTCAATCTTTGAATGTAGACACAAGAAATGACGTTTCATCCTGAATAAGGTGGTCAAAAAATCATTGACAAAAAAAAAAGAATACTCCTACCCAAGATAACACAATATGACCAAAATTATTTGGATAAACTCTCTCTTTCTCTCTCTATCTCTCTCTATGTCTCTTAATCGATTAGTAATTGAAACTTATTTTGCTTGTTATTTATCATTATCTATGTCTCATGTATTTTATTTATCGTGCAAGAGGGGATAAGATATATGGTGTTATACTATCTATTGATAGAGACTTAAGTTAAGGACAAGTATACCTAAGTAAATAGCTTAATCAAAGCAAATAAAATGGGTAAGCACCTAGTAGAATTACATGAAAGTAAATATATTCATGATCTTTAATCTTCATGCTTTGTGAGCTTCTAATGTAAATACATATTTTCATGATCTTTAAACTACATATCTTGTGGTAATTTTTCAATAGTCTCTGCATACTTGATTAAACTTATTGGTAAATTCAATGTTTAGTTAACATCAAAAGTTATCTCATTGAGTTATAGGCTTAACAATCTCCCTTGTTTTGGTGGTGACAAATTATTGATATAAATTATATTTAATAAAATAAATATAATTTACTCCCCCTAACTATATGTTTACCCATCAAGATCAAAATGTGACTCTTAAGCAAATTAAAATTTTCCCCTTTGTTATCACAAAAAAGAATCAACCAATAATAATGAGGTAAACACTCTTTTATCTTGGCATGGTCTGTGTAAAAAATAATTTACTAATTTTAAAATTCCCAAAGCAAGTCTATTTTTACAAACACTTTCAATATTTAATGGTTTTGTGAGAATATTTATAAGTTGATTTGCAGTGTCCACAACCTCTAGTGAAATATTCTCTTTCTGTACTTGATTTTGAATACAATGATATATAAGATCTATATGCATAGTAGGAGAATGTGAAATGAGGTTTCGAAAATATTTAATTTAGCTAGTATTATCACATCTAATATGAATGTTTTCAAAAATCATACCAAAATCTTTTAGAGTTTGCCACATCCATATAACTTTTTTAGCACAACAACCGCTAGAATTATATTCGGCTTCGATGGTTGATAGTGCTACTGAATTTATCTTTTTGCTAAACCGAAAAACAAGTGAATATCGTAAAAGTTGGCATGTACTACTCGTAACTTTTCTATTGGTTAAGCTCCTAGCGAAATCTGAATCGAAATGCCTAATGAAACCAAGATTATCATATTTTGAATACCAAAGGCTAAGCTTAGTTGGCCCATGTAAATACCTAAAAAATCTTTTAATAGCTTGTAAATGAGATTCTTCCAGACAAGTTTAAAAATGATTACATAACATACATTAAACATGATATTATGTGTACTAGTTGTTGAATAAAGTAGAGATCTAACAATATCTTGGTATTTCTTTATATAAACATCTCTACCTTTGTCATCCTTGTCTAGTTTTGTGTTGGTACTCATGGGAGTGTTACTAGTCTTCACATTTTCTATGCCAAACTTCTTGACCAAATCCTTGGTGTATTTTTATTGGTTTATGGAGATCTCATCCTTCATTTTCTTGATTTGTAGTCCATAGAAAAAGTTCAATTATCTCATCATGCTCGTTTCAAACTCATTGCTCATAGAACTTGTGAAATTCTTGCACAAAGATTCGTTGGTGGCACGAAAAATTATATCATGTACATATAAATGGACAATGGCTAATATCATTCTTACTGACTCAATTTCTACCAACGAGAGTGAAAGTTTCATCATAAATTCTCAATTATATCCTCGTGCTACTAATCTATCTTTATTTCTAATAACAATACAATGTTCATCTACTTTATTTAAAAACAAAATTTAAACCGATTACCGAATGATTAAAAGGGTCTAACATTACTTCTTTCAATATGATTAAGTTCTTCTTTCATAGAAACTATCTAATACTCATAATTTTCAGCCCCTATAAAAGATTAAAGCTCAAGTTGAGAAATAAAAGAAACATTTCCAATACAATGTAGCGTAGAGCGGGTCTCTACTCTTTTTGATATGTCTCCCACAAAGAGCTCGTTTGAACGATCTTTCATAAACTTTCATTCTTTTGGATGTCGATTTCTTAGGGAGAGTTACTCAATTCTTCATTAGTATTGATATTAACCTCTTCCACCTTTTTAATACTTTCATCATCTTAATCATAAAAGACCTTTCACAACTAAAGTTCTTTTATTATAAACTCTATCACCTTTGCTAGATGTGGAATATCTTCAAAAGATACCTAAGTTAGCTTTAGAATCAAACTTACCAAGATTGTCTTTATTGTTTATAAAACTTTTACACCTCAAAACTTTGAAATAGCTAATGGTAGGAATTTTGTAATTCCAAAGTTCATAACGGGATTATTTAAAATATGTTTAAGTAAAACACGATTCATAATGTAGTAAGATGCATTAGTAGCTTCTGTCCAAAAATATTTAAGCAAGTCGTTCTCATTTATCATCATTCTTGTCATTTCTTGTAGGGACTGGTTTTTCCACTCAACAACATCATTTTGTTGTGGAGTTCTAAGAGTAGAAAATCCATGTGAAAATCATTTTCATCACAAAAAGTTTTTAAGGTTCTATTTTCAAAGTCTTTACCATGTTCACATCTAATTTTTGAAATTATAAAAAAATTTCCATTTTGAAATAGTTCACAAAACTTTGAAAATGCTTCAAAAGTTTCATCCTATTTTAAGAAATAAAACCCAAGTATCTAAAGAAAAAAAATCAACCATGACATATTCATAGTGTTTTCCCCCCAAGACATAATTTTTTAGGGACCAAGGTCTATGTAGTAGTTGCAATAGTCTAGTTGGTTGAAACTATATATTTTGATTTGAAAGAACTCTTAATGTGTTTACTCATTTGGTATGCATCACAAACTTTATCATTCTCAAAATTTGTTTTTTGGAGATATTTTAATAAATCATCTTTTAGTTGTTTTGGACAAAAATTCATGCTAGCATGTCCAAGTTTTCTATATCATAACAAACTATCATTGTCAAAAACAAGAAAACATTTTCTACTATGATTTTAAAAATCACTTAGATTAATAGTGTAGACATTTTGGTCTCTGTGTTCAACAACTAAAACATTGTTGGACATTTTATTTATAATAAGGCAAAAATTCTTGCAAAAATTATTCTGTTGTTTTTATCAAAAAGTTGACTTAGGATAAGAAGATTATGCTTTAAACCATCTATGAATAGAATTTTATCTATAGGATGGGAGGAGTCATTACTTATGGAGTCAATACCAATGATTTCCTTTCTTGTTGTCTCAAAATATGACTTGTCGTTTCTTTCGATAAATTTAAGTGAGTTTTGATTCATTACCAATCATGTGTCTCGAGCATACACTATCAAGATACCCTTTATTTTTCTTCTTCAATGATATACATATCAAAAAAAATTCAAAAGTTGACTGCACAATCAACTATAACAGAGCACGGAAAATTATTACGAAAAATGATCCTACTCTTTTGATAATTAATAAATTGTCCTGAGGCTTTCCCATATTTTCTTAAGATATTCAAAACAACATTTATTTCATAATCCACTACTCGACAGAAGAGAGGTGATCAGAAAAAATTAAATGAGGGACTTTGAAATTTAGGAATCAATGTAATGTGGGTATGATTCAGCATAGGGGAAGGTAATTATCTTTGAAAAAATTCTGTGCCAAATTAATAAAATTGAGTCTCACCAGATACCAATGTTGTTGAAAAAATTCAGCAGTAAATCTATCTGGCCCCAGGGCTTTGCTAGGATTCATGTCGTGAATTGCTCGATAAATTTCATCCTCACTGACCTCTGCGTCTAACATGGTAGCATCACTTCACTTATTCTGCTATTAATGTTTCTCAGCACTTCAATCATCACAGCCCTCTCCGGATTCGACGATTTTAATAAATGCAAAAAATTGGTCACAACAACTCATTGAATTTCACCCGGGTTCGTGTGCTAGCAACCATTATTATCCTCCAAACTAAATATATTTTTCTCTCTCCTATGATTTTTCACCTTGGCATGGAAGTAGGAAGTATTTCGATCCCCAAATTGGAGCCAATCTGCCCGAGACCTATCCCGCTAGTACTTTTCTTCCTCCTTGCAGGCTTTCATAAGACCCTTCTCCAGCTCTCAAATACGCGAAAAATTAGGGCTTTCTTGACCATAGCAAACTCTGATTTGTTCCAAGATTTCCTTCATCAACCTATCGGAATTCACTTGACCATTATTCTTTTTCCAACAAATTAGATCCTTTCGCATCCTGCCTAGATTAAAACATATATTATTCTGTTGCCAAGCATCTGAAGAGGTTTTCCATGAGTTATGAATCACATCCGTAGCCTCCAGATCATCATCCACAGTTGGTCATACCTGAACCACTACTAGTAAATATGTTCCTCCTCATGTCAACGTGTTGAAACTTAACTTTTATATTTGATGTATCAAGAAGGATGGGGAGATGATCTGGACCGGGTTTAACTTAGTGGAATAATCAGGCATTTTGGTAAGAGGTTAGCCAACTAAGGTGAACCAAGCATTTGTCTAATCACTTCTTTATAAGCGCATCGTTATCCCTTTCATTTACCCAAGTGAAATCTGGTCCAATGTATCCTAAGTCAATAAGTTCACAAGACTACAGTAAACTAAGACTTCCAGCAGCCCTATAATTTCCCCCCATTTTTCATGAGAGCTCATCAAGTCATCAAAATCACCCATGACTACACACTCTTCTTGACAGGCACGGAGACGGTCATCAAAAATATTGAGTTGATAAGCCTGAATAGATTCATCAAAATTAATATAAAGTGTAAACAACCTCCAAAACTTGTCTTTTGAAGCATCATAAATCCGAACTTCAATAAAGAAATCGCCATATTTAATTAAATTTACTGCAGAAATCTTCCTTCTAGAATAGTACAATTCCACCCCAAAGTCCCACTGGGTCAACCAAAATGAATCTCGAAGCATCAACTACATACTTAGGTCGTCGCGGCGCGTGCACGGTGAAAACGTAAAGGCACGTGGCCTTTTAAAACATGAAATTTTTAATAAAAATTAAATGTTTTAATAAAATAAAATTTGCGCAACGACACGATAATCAAATTAAAACTTTTATTGAAAACTTTTTTCAATCAGTCAGGATCCATTACACATTTATAATTTAAATCTACAGCATACAAGACTAAAAATCATATACATCTTGTAGTCTATATCAAGTCTCCTTGCAAAAACTGATCGATCATCCGTTCCCACGAAATCGTTCCAACGATCAGTAGACTCGAGATCTACACCAAGATGTTCCAAGTCAATCATCAACGCACTAGGACGTGTAGGGCATGTAGAATATTACAAGACATTTTTTCTGTCTCTAGATGTTCTCAACGCATGAGATCTAGAGATTTACTGAGAATGACTTTAGTGAGACGATTCTCTAAAAGAACGTGATGATTATTTTTTTAAAGATTTGATTAACGTTTAATCACAGAAAAAATTCTCTCTGAAACCAATCGTGTTTTCAATTCAACTCTTCATTGACGAAATGATGATCTGATCAACTGATTCTCTCATCTTCTTTCAACAACTTAGGCCATTAAAAAATATATGTATATATTCTAGATAATTGCGTATCTGATTTTTAGGGATAAACTGAAATAATATTTACTTATAAAATTATCAATTGTAATGGGATCCACTGTAATTGTGCACAACTGTAGTGCTACATGGCATTGCAGTGTTGCACACTCACTACATGTACTGCCACGT
Organism: Datisca glomerata; assembly: GCA_003255025.1. NCBI lineage: Eukaryota > Viridiplantae > Streptophyta > Magnoliopsida > Cucurbitales > Datiscaceae > Datisca > Datisca glomerata. The sequence goes on from QANY01008329.1 coordinate 417,709, forward strand.
GGCACCAAAGTAGTCCATGTCAATTTCTAATAACTTATCAACGATTGACACGTGGTAATTACTGTGAATTAAATATTTATTTTAATCAGATAATTATCTAGATATTAGTTAATTTAAAATTAACATATCTGATTATCCATATCAAATAACTTATCTGTTATTTTATAAATAACAAATATAGTTGATTTGAATTATTATCTAATAATAATTTAATTATCTAATTTTACAAATTAGATATTCTATCTCACTTATCGATAATAAAAAATTGATAATTATTCATATATATATATATATATATATATATATATATATATCATTTCTGAAAATTATATTTAAATATATAAATAATTCAATTAATTAATTCTTAACTAATTAATCACACATAATTATCTCATATTATGTACTTGCCCTAGAATAAAAATTCTTTTTGCAAGCCAGTTCTTTTTTCATGTCTTGAAATACTCACACCCTAGACACCGTAGTATGGAGGTGTCTTGGGGACCATGGACCTATAATCTTAAGGTCCAATAAACCATAATTAAACTTTTTAATTAAATAATCTTAATTATTAATTTCATTATTACTCCATTATAAATATGAAATTACATTATTCGAGATTGTAGAATGTATTTACAGAGTATTCTCATCTAGTCCACTGACATAATCATTTCGTATAGTTCTATCCTCCAATTATTGGTTCATAAATTATAACTAGTTAAAATTACCGTTTTACCCTTCTAATTATCTCTTGATCTTTAAGTATCATTAACCACTAGTAAAAGACTAATTTATAATCTTATTATAAATTTGAGTTTAATAATCATTCATTTCCATAATTAACACTTAAGAAAATCAACATACAATCTGTTTGGAAAGCTTAGATTCTATATCTTGTAAGATCATGTCTACAGCCATCCACATCACTGAATCTCTAAAACAAAAGTCACTAGCATGATTAACAAACATATCTTAACGAGTGAATCAAAAGATCTAGTAGAGATGCATAGGAGTTCATCACTACATAGAATTTAGACTGATCTACATATGATCATTGAATTGATGTGTATTAAATTTTTATGATAAACGACACGTCAATAAAGATATTAATCCACATCGATCTTGTCATATATAATCTTATTATATAAAGTACATTCACTAAGATATCTATCCATATCAATGATCCGGATCTAGATCACAAGCATTCATAATGTTTAGTGAATCGTACTAGCAATCATTCATTAAAGATTTCATACTTTAATATGTTGCTGACAATTTTATTCATTATCTATGATCTTAATCCTCTCGTACTAATACAAGATCATAGCTCATTAATAAATATTAAATTTTCATATATTTATATGAATTATTCAACAATAACTTAAAAGAACAATTATAAAAAAAATGCAATCTTCTTTAAATTTCATATCAAAATGAAATACACATGCTTTGAGGGCATAACCCCAACAATCTCCCACTTACTCTAAAGCAAATGTGGCATTTCCCTTAATCTCATTTATGAACGTGACCCTCAAATGACTTCGCAGGAAGTGTCTTTGTAAAATGGATCAGCCAGGTTTTGTTCTGATGCTATCTTCATAACAATCGCATCCCCTCGATGCACGATCTCTCTTACAAGATGATATTTCCTCTTTGTGTGCTTGTCCCTCTTTTGAATCCTCAATTTCTTGGAATTTACTACCGCCCCACTTTTATCACAGTACAAGAATAGTGGCTTATCCATATCTGGAACTACTTCCAGATCAGCATAAAACTTTCTAAGCCATACCGCCTCTTTCACAGCTTCACAAGCCGCTATATACTCAGCTTCCATAGTGCAATATGCAATGCTGGATTGTTTAATACTTCTCTAGACTACAGCTCCTCCACCTAAAGTGAATACTAATCCAGATGTCGACTTTCGACTGTCTTTCTCTGATTGAAAATTAGAATCAGTATATCTAATGGGGTTCAGGCTCCACCTGAATAAACAAGCATATAGTTTCTTGTTCTCCTAAGATACTTAAGAATGAGATTTACTGCAATCCAATGTTACAAACCTGAACTCAATTGATAACGACTGACAATTTTCACTGCATAACAGATGTCCGGTCTCATACACAAAATGGCGTACATGAGACTTCCAACTGGTGAAGCATATGGAACATTTCTCAAACCCTCTTCCTCATGTGGTGTCTTAGGACATTGTTCCTTAGAGAGGACAATTCCATGTATGGTCGGTTGTTGACCTTTTTTGGAATTCTCCATAGAGAATCTCTCCAGCACCTTATCAATATAAGCTGCCAGAGAAAGTGTCAAGAACTTGTTATTTCTATCCCTTAAGATTTGGATGCCTAGAACGTAGCTCGCTTCTCCCCAATCTTTCATTTAAAATTTTTCAGGTAACCACTTCTTTACCTTTAACAAAGTTTCTACATCATTCTCAATGAGTAGAATATCATCAACATAAAGAATTAAGAAAATCATTATCTTATCTTTGATGTATTTATAAACATAGGCTTCATCAACATTTTACTCGAATTCATAAGACTTTATAATCTCATTAAAGGTAAGATTCCAAGATCTAAATGCTTGCTTTAATCCATAAATGGATTTAAGTAACTTACATACTTTCTAATCTTGTCCCTTTTGTACGAATCCTTCTGGTTGCATGATATAGGTGTTTTCTTCAAGAGAGTCATTCAGAAAAGTTGTTTTGACGTCCATTTGTCATATCTCATAGTCAAAACTAGTGGCTATGGGCAAAAAGATGCAAATGGATTTTAGCATGGTCACAGGGGATAATGTCACTTCATAATTGACTCCCTCTCTTTGTGTGTAGCCCTTGGCTACTAGCCGTACCTTGAAAGTCTATACTTTCCTATATGCACCTCTTTTCTTCTTGAAGATCAATTTACATTCAATCGGCCTGACATCTTTAGATGGATCTACAAGTTCCCTGACGGGATTGGAATATATAGATTTCATTTCCTAGTTCATGGCATCTTGTCATTTATTCTTTTTAGGATTATCCATTGCTTCTTGATAAGATAATGGATCATCCTTATTAGTGTCTGACACTAAGACATGTGCTCTAGTTCGTAGCAAACTGGTTGTCTCACAACCCTCCCACTATGACGATGCACTAGGGTTTCCTTTGCAGGAACTGTGGTTTCTCTGATCTGTCGTTTATCAATAGAAATTGAAGGTGGTCTAATTTCATCAGTCACTAATTCCTTCAGAACTACTTTGCTATGAGGTTTGTAGTTTTGTATATAGTCATGCTCAAGAAAGGTTGCATTTGTCGACACAACACCTTTTGATCATTTTGACTATAAAAGTACCATTTCTAGTCTGTAGAGAATAGCCAACGAATATGCATACCTCAGATTTTGAGTCTAACTTTCCGGTCTTGGGTCTGAGAACGTGATCTGGACACCCCCATATATGAAAATGACTCACTCTAGGTTTGGAGCCATTCCATAACTCTAAAGGTGTCTTTCTTACAGGCTTAGAGGGTACTACATTCAAAATGTATGTTGTCATGTGTAGTGCATATCCCCAAAATGTAAATGACAATGATGAGTAGCTTAACATTGACCTAACCATATCCACTAAGGTTCGTTTTCTCCTCTCTACAACACCATTTTGTTGTGGTGTTGCATGTGTTGTGAGTTGAGATAGGAATCCACACTTCATCAAATCATCCTTAAATTCTAAATCCAAGTAGTCACCACGTCGATCAGATCGAAGGGTTATCAATGATTTACTTAATTGCTTTTCAGCTTCATCCTTGAAGTCTTTTAAACTTTCCAAAAGTTTCAGACTTTCGATGCAACATGTAACTATAACCATATCTTGAGTACTCGTCAATGAAAGTGACAAAATACACATACCCACTTCTAGCTTGTACATTGATCGATCCACAGATATCACTATGTACTAACTCAAGTGGTTTCTTGGCTCTTTGGCCCTTTTCTATGAAAGGTCTCTTGGTCATATTACCCTCTAGATAGGATTCATAAACTGGAAGAGTTCCAACTTTTAGCTCTTTGTTGTTTGTTATTTTTAGATTTTGCTATTTTAAATAATTCAGAATTATTTAACTCGTGTTTAAAGTTTAAGCATAGTCAGTCCGTTTATAATTTTAGCATGACTAATATAGAATCCATTTTTAGAAATAATAAACTCTTTATTAATGAAAGAAATTTCTAATAACTGTTCTTGTAAAAATGAAAGAGCAATCAAATTCTTCAAAAAACAAGAAATATAATAAACATCATTGAAAACTAAGTAATTATATCCAAAAAGTAAACAAATTGTCCCTAATTCTTTAGCTGACACGAGCGCACCACTGCCAACTCTTAAAACGACATCGCCATCAGCTAGCTCCCTTGATGAATCAAGAATTTACAAAGAAGAACATACATGGTTAGTGGTTCTTGAATCAAATATCGAAGATAACAAATCATATTCCACTAAACAAGCTTCAAGTAGGAGTAAATCATATTTACCTTTCTTTTTCAGCTCAGAGAGATACTTGTTACAATTTCTCTTCTAATAACCCTTTAACCCCACAGTGGAAACACTTTCTTTGTCTTTCTTATTCTTCTTGACTTTCGACAATGTCTTGGCTTTCTTTACTCTTTTGTTCTTACTCTTGTCCTTACCATTGGTTCTTCTTCCTTTTTTGTTCTTAATAATATTGGAAGAAGTGTTTTGCGCGACAACATTTGTCTCGCCCTCTTTGGTCATTCTAAGCTGAGTAACTCAAAAGTTTGCAGTTCATTCAACAATTGGGTCATGTTGAATAGCAACTTGTTCATAACATAGTTAGTCGTGAACCATAAAAAGGTGGTGTGAGCGACTCTAATATGATGTTAACCTGAGTTCGTTCATCAGTGGTCGCCCCATGTACTTCTTACGTTTATCATGTTCAAAACATGTTCTCAAACAGAAGTACCCCTCATCATCTTAGTTGTCATATAGCTCCTAGTGACCTTATCACGACTTTGACCGGACTGTTGCCAAACATTACCTGTAAAGATTCCATAATCTCATAGGTTGTTTTCATGATTTCATGCTTGGTTCTCAGAACATCATGCATGTTTACAAGCATGTAGCACTTCGCCTTATTGTTTGATATGATCCAAATATCATATTTATCCCTAACATTCTTAAAGGCGTTAGCAGCGGACTCTTCAGGACATTACTCAGTAAAAATGAACTTATGATTCTCACAAATCAGCATTAAGTTCATATTTGATTTCCAACGTACGAAATTATCACCATTCAATTTCTCAAGAGCGAGTAAAGCTATAACAGGGTTGCCCATGGTTGATATAATATTAGTAACTGAAATTTAAAACACACATGATTCAATATAAATTGATAAATATCTAGAATTCGAAAAGTAAATGTGATTCATGAATTTAATCATAATAAACACATAAATTTAGCATTTACTAATCACAATAAAACAATCCCAACGATTAATGTGCCGCCTTAATGTCGGTTAAATTAACCTCAAACTGTCTATGATATTCTCATCTTTATTAATTAAAACTTAAAATATCTCATAGTTTCTCTTTTAACAATAATGTATCGCTTGTTCGGTCAAGTCACAACTATCCACATGAAAGCTTGATTGTGACTTTGTGAGTGTAACCTATTATTTCAGATTTCATGACTTCATTTAGAATATATCGCCTTAGGGTCGGTCAAAACTAAACTACATCACTTCCTCCTATCTTCTTAAGAAGTCCAACCTTGATATTGATACGGCTCGAAACATTCCTTAGGGGGATGAAAACAAAGTCATCTCGAGGCCCTCACTGCATCTCACGTGTTGTACTAATAATGGAGACCATAGGTTACATTGACATATCAACCTTCTCCCACTCACTATTTTAGGATAATATATTTTTATTTTAACTAATCAATTAATTCCAAATTAATTACTAGTTAGAATAATAACCCTATGAATATTTAATTATCAGTTAATCCAATCTCATTGGTCTAAGATTATTTAACTTTCTGAAGTGCCTAAGTCATAATTAAGTGAACTTAGATTAACTAATTAATTATACTCACCAAATTTTAATAAAACTCTTTTACTAAAGCCGGTTAACCTAAAGTTTACTATAAAATTTAGTGTGGTATGATTACCAAGTATTAACTAGTTAAAACCTAGCAGTTTACATGCAATTGATTTCATAAAGCAATACATATAAACATATTAGGACAATCCTAATAAATTATATTTCTACAGATGAGATGCGTGATTAAATAAAATTGTGTGAGAGTTTCATGTATGGCATATGATCGACTAACCCATGGACATGTTAACAAACATCACAATTAAACAATTATTTAACAATTAAAGAAAATAATAATGGACCGAGTGACTATTGGGTATTTCTAATTACAACCCATGAAATAAAAAAATAAAATTACAAAGCGGACTTCAAGAATACATATTTTACAAATATTGTCGTCTCCTCCTAATGTCCATATTCATAATCTTCAAGCTTTAAACAAAATCATTTTTAATTAGGAAACTATTTTTCTTAATTAAAACAATTTTTATCATTATCTATTGTAATATAGTTGACTTTGACTTAGTCAAATAAATATTTGAATTGATTTGATCAAACTTGACTCTAACTCAATCAACATATTAATTTTTAATTTTCATAAAATAAAAAATTATTAATTAATTTTAAAATTACATTAATTTCAAAATTTAAATGGACAATTAAAAGAGTTTGGCTTTTAATGAAATACTTAGGTGATAGACTTAGTTTGCATGGTTTGTTGGAAACATTCCTAAAGCATGACAACAGTTGTCATCGAAGATAGGACTCTCCAATTGCTGTCCATCAACACAGCCACATGTCTTACCGTCAGCAGCCGCCAGCCGCGCCGGATAGCCACTGTTCACCGCAGGTACTGATCACCTCTGCCGGAAGAGTAAATTTCCCACGTGAACAGTATTTTCGTGGATGAACAGTGTTTTCGCGTGAACAGTAAAATTCTACCATTCGTCTCGTGCGTTCTTCATCTTCTTGCGTTCGGAATAATTACAATAATATTCAAGATAAAATTACAGAAATTCCTATGCCTCAATTCAGCTTACACAAGATCTAGAAAAAATTAGAGCAAAACCTAACTCAATAATCACCATACAATTAACGATCCATTATTTTTCATACATTCAAAAAACATAACAATCCATCATCATATGTATCTGATATTATATGGATAATGCAAGATAACCCACAGAACATTTAACATATAAATTACAAAAACCGTTCTGATACCATTTGCTGGTCATCGCGACGATTGCACGGCGGAAGAGTGAATGCGCGTGGCCTTTTAAAAAATTAAACTTTTAATAAAAATTGAATCTTTTAATAAAATAAAACTTACGCAACGCCATGATAACCAAATAAAAACTTTTATTGAAAATTCTTTTTCAATCACTCAGGATCTGTTATATATTTATAAGTTAAATCTACAACATACACGGTTAGGAATCATATACCTCTTATAGTCTATATCAAGTATCCTTGCAAAAATAAATCGATATTCCATTCCCATAAAATCGTTCCAACGATCAGTAGATTCTGAGATCCACACCAAAATCTTCCAAGTCAATTCTCAACGCATTAGGACGTGTGGGGCACGTAGAATATTACAAAACACTTTTTCTGTCTCTAGATATTCTCAACACATGAGATCTAGATATTTACTGAGAAGAACTTTAGTAAAACGATTCTCTAAAAGAACGTGATGATTATTCTTTTAGAAATTTGATTAACATCTACTCACAGAAGAAAATCTCTCTGACACCAATTGTATTTTCAATTCAACTCTTGATTGGCGAACTGATGATTTGTTCAATTGATTCTCTCCTATTCTTTCAACAACTTAGGCCATTAGAATAATATATGTATATATTATAGATAATGACGTATCATATTTTTAGCGTTAAATTGAAATAATATTTAATTATAAAATTATCAATTATAGTGGGACCCACTCTAATTTTGCACATCTGTAGTGTCTTGTGGCACTACAGTGTTGCACAATCACTATTGTAATGCCACATGGCACCACAGTAGTTCATGTCGATTTCTAATACTCGATTAGATATTGACACGTGATAATTACTATGAATTAAATATTTATTTGAGTTAAATAATTATCTAGATATCAGTTAATTTAAAATTAATATATCTGATATCCTTATTAGCTAACTTATATGTTATTTTACAAATAACATATTTAGTTGATTTAAATTATTATCTAATAATAATTTAATTATCTAATTTCACAAATTAGATATTATTTCTCAATTATCGATAATAAAAAAATCGATAATTATATATATATATATATATATA